>JANJGN010003663.1:0-41974 GCA_026770705.1 Isurus oxyrinchus | reverse complement strand
CCTCTCTCTTCTGCCTGTCCTCTCTCTCTCTGCCTGTCTCTCTCTCTTCTGCCTGTCTCTCTCTCTCTGCCTGTCTCTCTCTCTCTGCCTGTCCTCTCTCTCTCTGCCTGTCCCTCTCTCTCTGCCTGTCCTCTCTCTCTCTGCCTGGTCTCTCTCTCTCTGCCTGTCTCTCTCTCTCTGCCTGTCCTCTCTCTCTCTGCCTGTCTCTCTCTCTCTCTGCCTGTCTCTCTCTCTCTGCCTGTCTCTCTCTCTCTGCCTGTCTCTCTCTCTCTGCCTGTCTCTCTCTCTCTGCCTGTCTCTCTCTCTCCTGCCTGTCTCTCTCTCTCTGCCTGTCTCTCTCTCTCTGCCTGTCTCTCTCTCTCTGCCTGTCTCTCTCTCTCTGCCTGTCTCTCTCTCTCTGCCTGTCCTCTCTCTCTGCCTGTCTCTCTCTCTCTGCCTGTCTCTCTCTCTCTGCCTGTCTCTCTCTCTCTGCCTGTCTCTCTCTCTCTGCCTGTCTCTCTCTCTCTGCCTGTCTCTCTCTCTCTGCCTGTCTCTCTCTCTCTGCCTGTCTCTCTCTCTCTGCCTGTCTCTCTCTCTCTGCCTGTCTCTCTCTCTCTGCCTGTCTCTCTCTCTCTGCCTGTCTCTCTCTCTCTGCCTGTCTCTCTCTCTCCTGCCTGTCTCTCTCTCTCTGCCTGTCTCTCTCTCTCTGCCTGTCTCTCTCTCTCTGCCTGTCTCTCTCTCTCTGCCTGTCTCTCTCTCTCTGCCTGTCTCTCTCTCTCTGCCTGTCTCTCTCTCTCTGCCTGTCTCTCTCTCTCTGCCTGTCTCTCTCTCTCTGCCTGTCTCTCTCTCTCTGCCTGTCTCTCTCTCTCTGCCTGTCTCTCTCTCTCTGCCTGTCTCTCTCTCTCTGCCTGTCTCTCTCTCTCTGCCTGTCTCTCTCTCTCTGCCTGTCTCTCTCTCTCTCTGCCTGTCTCTCTCTCTCTGCCTGTCTCTCTCTCTCTGCCTGTCTCTCTCTCTGCCTGTCTCTCTCTCTGCCTGTCTCTCTCTCTCTGCCTGTCTCTCTCTCTGCCTGTCTCTCTCTCTCTGCCTGTCTCTCTCTCTCTGCCTGTCTCTCTCTCTGCCTGTCTCTCTCTCTGCCTGTCTCTCTCTCTGCCTGTCTCTCTCTCTGCCTGTCTCTCTCTCTGCCTGTCTCCTCTCTCTCTGCCGGTCTCTCTCTCTCTCTCGTCCTCGGTCTCTCTCTCTCCTCTGCCGGTCTCTCTCTCTCTCTCTGCCGGTCTCTCTCTCTCTCTCTGCCGGTCTCTCTCTCTCTCTCTGCCGGTCTCTCTCTCGTCTCTCTCTCTCTGCCGGTCTCTCTCTCTCTCTCTGCCGGTCACCCTCTCTGCCGGTCACCCTCTCTGCCTGTCACCCTCTCTGCCTGTCACCCTCTCTGCCTGTCACCCTCTCTGCCTGTCACCCTCTCTGCCTGTCACCCCTCTCTGCCTGTCACCCTCTCTGCCTGTCACACCCTCTCTGCCTGTCACCCCCTCTCTGCCTGTCACCCCCTCTCTGCCTGTCACCCCCTCTCTGCCTGTCACCCCCTCTCTGCCTGTCACCCCCTCTCTGCCTGTCACCCCCTCTCTGCCTGTCACCCCCTCTCTGCCTGTCACCCCCTCTCTGCCTGTCACCCCCTCTCTGCCTGTCACCCCCTCTCTGCCTGTCACCCCCTCTCTGCCTGTCACCCCCTCTCTGCCTGTCACCCCCTCTCTGCCTGTCACCCCTCTCTGCCTGTCACCCCCTCTCTGCCTGTCACCCCCCTCTCTGCCTGTCACCCCCTCTCTGCCTGTCACCCTACCCCCTCTCTGCCTGTCACCCCCTCTCTGCCTGTCACCCCCTCTCTGCCTGTCACCCCCTCTCTGCCTGTCACCCCCCTCTCTGCCTGTCACCCCCTCTCTGCCTGTCACCCCCTCTCTGCCTGTCACCCCCTCTCTGCCTGTCACCCCCTCTCTGCCTGTCACCCTCTCTCTGCCTGTCTCTCTCTCTCTCTCTATTTGCCTGTCTCTCTCTCTCTATTTGCCTGTCTCTCTCTCTCTTTCTCTCTCCCTCTGCCTGTCTCTCTCTCTCCCTCCCTCTGCCTGTCTCTCTCTCTCTATTTGCATGTCTCTGTCTCTCTTTCTCTCTGCCTGTCTCTCTCTCTCTCTCTCTGCCCTGTCTGTCTCTCTGTCTGCCTGTCTAACATTATTCCTATGTTTTTTCTCCTCTCCCCCACAGAACACAGCGGACAGACCACGGGTGTGTCGTTCGGTGAACACTCACGATTCCTTGCGTCCAGCAGCATGGACCGTAGCCTGAAGCTTTACAGCCAGTAGCTGTTCCATTCTCTTAGTAAGCTGTTCACGTGTCTCGCCATTGCCCAGTAACCCTGACACCTCAGACTCTCCCCTCGCTCAGTAACCCTGACACCTCAGACTCTCCCCTCGCTCAGTAACCCTGACACCCTCAGACTCTCCCCCCCTCACCCAGTAACCTGACACCTCAGACTCTCCCCCCTCACCCAGTAACCCTGACACCTCAGACTCTCCCCTCGCTCAGTAACCCTGACACCTCAGACTCTCCCCTCGCTCAGTAACCCTGACACCTCAGACTCTCCCCTCACCCAGTAACCCTGACACCTCAGACTCTCCTCCCTCACCCAGTAACCCTGACACCTCAGACTCTCCCCTCGCTCAGTAACCCTGACACCTCAGACTCTCCCCTCGCTCAGTAACCCTGACACCCTCAGACTCTCCCCCCTCACCCAGTAACCCTGACACCTCAGACTCTCCCCCCCTCACCCAGTAACCCTGACACCTCAGACTCTCCCCTCGCTCAGTAACCCTGACACCTCAGACTCTCCCCCCTCACCCAGTAACCCTGACACCTCAGACTCTCCTCCCTCACCCAGTAACCCTGACACCTCAGACTCTCCCCTCGCTCAGTAACCCTGACACCTCAGACTCTCCCCTCGCTCAGTAACCCTGACACCTCAGACTCTCCCCCCTCACCCAGTAACCCTGACACCTCAGACTCTCCCCCTCACCCAGTAACCCTGACACGTCAGACTCTCCTCCCTCACCCAGTAACCCTGACACCTCAGACTCTCCCCTCGCTCAGTAACCCTGACACCTCAGACTCTCCCCTCGCTCAGTAACCCTGACACCTCAGACTCTCCCCTCGCTCAGTAACCCTGACACCTCAGACTCTCCTCCCTCACCCAGTAACCCTGACTCCTCAGACTCTCCCCTCGCTCAGTAACCCTGACACCTCAGACTCTCCCCTCGCTCAGTAACCCTGACACCTCAGACTCTCCCCCCTCACCCAGTAACCCTGACACCTCAGACTCTCCCCCCTCACCCAGTAACCCTGACACCTCAGACTCTCCCCCCTCACCCAGTAACCCTGACACCTCAGACTCCCCCCTCACCCAGTAACCCTGACACCCTCAGACTCTCCCCCCTCACCCAGTAACCCTGACACCTCAGACTCTCCCCCCTCACCCAGTAACCCTGACACCTCAGACTCTCCCCTCACCCAGTAACCGACACCTCAGACTCTCCCCCCTCACCCAGTAACCCTGACACCTCAGACTCTCCCTCGCTCAGTAACCCTGACACCTCAGACTCTCCCCCCTCACCCAGTAACCCTGACACCTCAGACTCTCCCCTCGCTCAGTAACCCTGACACCTCAGACTCCCCCTCACCCAGTAACCCTGACACCTCAGACTCTCCCCCCTCACCCAGTAACCCTGACACCTCAGACTCTCCCCTCGCTCAGTAACCCTGACACCTCAGACTCTCCCCTCGCTCAGTAACCCTGACACCTCAGACTCTCCCCTCACCCAGTAACCCTGACACCTCAGACTCTCTCCCTCACCAGTAACCCTGACACCTCAGACTCTCCCCTCGCTCAGTAACCCTGACACCTCAGACTCTCCCCTCGCTCAGTAACCCTGACACCTCAGACTCCCCCCTCACCCAGTAACCCTGACACCTCAGACTCTCCCCCCTCACCCAGTAACCCTGACACCTCAGACTCTCCCCTCGCTCAGTAACCCTGACACCTCAGACTCTCCCCCCTCACCCAGTAACCCTGACACCTCAGACTCTCCTCCTCACCCAGTAACCCTGACACCTCAGACTCTCCCCTCGCTCAGTAACCCTGACACCTCAGACTCTCCCCCCTCACCCAGTAACCCTGACACCTCAGACTCTCCCGTCGCTCAGTAACCGACACCTCAGACTCTCCCCCCTCACCCAGTAACCCTGACACCTCAGACTCTCCCCTCACACCAGTAACCCTGACACCTCAGACTCTCCCCTCGCTCAGTAACCGACACCTCAGACTCTCCCCTCGCTCAGTAACCCTGACACCTCAGACTCTCCCCTCACCCAGTAACCCTGACACCTCAGACTCTCCCCTCACTGCTCACTCCCCTCTCCCTCCCCTCACTCGCTGCTCACTCCCCTCGCCCTTCCGCGTCCCCCTGCTCCTCTCCTGCCCACGCCGCACCACCCACCTCCTCCTCAGTCCTGAACGCCCCCCCAACGCCCCCCCCCCCCCCCACCCCACCTCACTAACCCACAGCCCGCCACCCTTTCCCATTTTGCCTGGAGCCCCCACCTCCCACACCCCACGGCCACAAGTAGCAACCGGCCTCCTCAACGCCGACTCAAGCCTTGGAGTCACGTCCCTGTTGCCCCCCTCAACAAGCAGCCCTCGCCCGCTCCAGTTGTACTGTCGTTCCGGCACGTCAGAAGCCCCAGCGAGCTGCGCACTTCGGCCTCAGTGCCATCGCCTCGCTAACCCCCCTCCCCTCCCCTCCCCTCCCCTGGCGCCGAGGGGCGTGGGGAAAATTCTGTGACTCAGCAAGGAGAGTGGGGGGGTGGTCTGGTGTCGAGAGAGACTCAAGAGGCCTGAGTCTCCGAGCTCTGACTTGTCGCTACTGTTTCAAGGTGTGGTGGGGTTCCTAACGGCACAGGGCTGAACATACCCCGCCCGCCACAACCTTCCCAACTCCCCCTCCCCCTCCCCCTCCCCCTCCTCCTCCTCCTCCCCCGCTCACAGAAAGATTTGCAAAGTACTGTGAAGGTTGTGTGTGACTTTTTTTTTTTCTAAAAATAAAATTGGAAAACCACGGGATTCGCGGGAGCCGAGATTTTATTGGACCGGGGATCGACCGCGGGGCCCCCAACCCCAACCCCAACCCCAACCCCCCCTCCCCCGCCCCGATGGCTTTCCTTCGTTCGCCGGGTGGCGCTGTGGCTACAGCCGGCGTCCGTTGACCGCCACCCCCCCTCCCTTAATTGCCCCCCGCCTCCAAGAGAGGGGCATCCGAAGGGTCGAGCCTTCGGCCGCGGGGCCTGGAGTCACGTGTCGGCCGGGACTGGGGAAGGACGGTCGATCCGCCTCCCCTAAAAAAAAGGGGGGGATTAGTGCGCCCGATGGGTTTTGTTTTACAGCCATTGGCGAAGGCTTCGCTGGAGATCAGGAGAGTGAGAGGGTTGAAACTCAGTTGAAACATATGCGGTGTATTGAAGAGCGAGATGGATCGGTTCTAGATCGGTAAAAGGGGGGGAGGTCAGAGGTTACGGGGGAGAGAATGGGGTGCAGAAACTTATCCCCGCGATCGAATGGCGGAGCAGACTCGATGGGCCGAATGGCCTGATTTCCGCTCCTGTGTCTTGTGGTCTTATATAAGATCCTGAGGGGGGTCTTGACAGGGGTGGATGCGGAGAGGAGGTTTCCTCTTGTGGGAGAATCTAGAACCGGGGGGGTGCGCTGGGGGTGGGGGGGGGTCACTGTTTAACAATAAGGGGTCGTCCATTTAAGACGGAGATGAGGAGAAATTCAGTGGAAGTGAGACCTGCTCCTCCAACCTATCAATAAGATGGTGGCTGACCCCTGTTTGTAACCTCAACCCCACGTTCACCCCCCTTTGCCTCTCAAGCATTGGTCCAGTTCTGCCCTCAAAGTACTCAAAGACTCTGATTCCACACGAGGTCTCGCGGGCATCAGGTCAAACACGGGCGAGGTCACCTCCTGCTGGTGACCACGTCCCTCCCTCCCTCCCTCAGCTGATGGATCAGTGCCCCCTCCATGTTGGACACCGCTTGGAGCAAGCACTGAGGGTGGCGAGGGCGCAGGATGTACTCTGGGTGGGGGGGACTTCAATGTCCACCGCCGAGAGCGGCTCGGTAGCACCGCTGCTGACCGAGCTGCCCGAGTCCTAAAGGACAGAGCTGCTAGACTGGGTGTGCGGCAGCTGGTGAGGGAACCAACAAGAGGGAGAAACATACTTGACCCTCACCCTCACTGACCTGCCTGTCACAGATGCGTCTGTCCATGACAGTATCAGTAGGAGTGACCACCACACACAGTCACTGTGGAGACGCAGTCCCACCTTCACATTGAGGACACCCTCCCATTGTGTTGTGTGACACTGCCACAGTGCTAACTGGGGTAGGTTTCACGTAGATCTGGTAACTCCTGACTGGGCATCCATGAGGGGCTGAGGGCCATCAGCAGCAGCAGAATTGTACTCGAACACAATCTGTAACCTCATAACCCGGCTTATCCCCCACTCTACCATCACCACCAAGACAGGGGGTCAACCCCTGGTTCAGTGAAGAGTGCAGAGGACGTTCCAGGAGCAGCACCAGGCACATCTAACAATGAGGTGTCAGCCTGGTGAAGCTATAACACAGAACTACTTGTGTGTCAAACAGCATCAGCAGCAAGTGATAGACAGAGCCAAGCGATCCCACAACCAACGGATCAGGTCTAAGCTCTGCTGTCCTGCCACATCCAGTCGTGAACGGTGGGGGACAATTAAACAGCTCACTGGAGAAGGAGGAGGCTCCATAAGCTTCCCCATAGTCCTTTGGGAGCTCAGAACATGAGTATGTTGCTGGAAAAGAGAACGTGTCGAAGCTTTTTCGTCTAGCACTCATCAGGACCGCTCACAAGGGTGCCAATAGAAGGGGGGAAAACAACAATTTATAACTGGACGTGAAGAGTGTGCTGACTGGGGTTGGCAAGTGGACTCGGATTGGTAGAGACGTTGCCGTGGCGCATGCGCCAGTGATGGTGACGGACGGTTAACTGCCAAGCTGGGCCGCGCTGCTTGATGCAATTGGCCCGTCTCTGGGACATACGAGTCTGCTTACCCAGCATCACACTGACACTGAAATCCTTACACCACCTTACTCGTCTGTGCGATTGGCAGCGCCTCTTTTTTTTTTTTGGCTGGATGGCTGCTCCCCGTTAGTGGTGGACGCCACTCGGTGTTGTTCCTGCATAGTAGCAGCGTGACACGGCCGGCTCCGCCTGTCACTCGCTGTGTTTACGAAGGGAGTACCGGGCTTGCCTGTCAATATCCGCGCTGCGTTGCGTCCATGTGCTCACTGTCCATTGCCAGCCTGTTCGCCCATGTTCCACTTGAGGGAGCCACAGGAGATTTGGGTTGCAGCCCGGCACCATGGTGATCTGGACCCGTATTCAGCATTCGTGGAGCTAATGAACTGGGCGGTCCGCGCTGCTGAGCTCAGTCTTAATGACGCCACGTTTTACCCAAATGGATGGCCGTTGCTGTGGGTTCCCCTCTCTGGGCCCAGCGCTCGCAAACACCTTTGTTGGGCTTCTGTGAGAGAGGCGCCTTCGATGGAAAGGCACCTAACTACCCCCACCGCACCCCCCCCCAACCCCTCCCATATTTCCAATATGTGGGGGTGATACCTGGCTATGTTTAAATCCGTAGTTTCATGTCATCGTGTCCTAATGGACTCAATCCTGCGCTCCAGTTCACCTTTGACATGGAGCAGTCAAATGAGCTTCCTTCCTTGATTCGCTAGTTGAGGAAGCTGGCCAGGGGATTCTCAACCCCCCACCCCCGGTCTACCGCAAGCCTGCCTTCACTGGTCAATGTAGGCGTTGGGTTTCTTACAGTTCCACACACTATAAGATTGGTTTCGCAACGGGCAAGGTACAGACCGTACCCAACCAGCCTCTACCAACCAGAGTCCACTTGCCAACCAATCATTACTCTCTTCACATGCAGTATAAATTGTTGATTCCCTCTTGCATTGGTATTCTTGTGGTGTCCTGATGAGTGCAAGGCAAAAAGCTCTGACATGTCTCTTTTTGTTTCAACCATACTCAAATATCCCCCCCCCACCACCCTCACTCAATGATGGAGGAGCCCAGCACTTCAGTGCAAAAGATAAGGCTGAAGCATTTACAACAATCTTCAGCCAGAAGTGCCGAGTGGATGATCCACCTCGACCTCCTGCGGAGGTCCCCAGCATATCACGGAAAATTCGATTCACTCCACGTGATATCAAGAAACGGCTGAAGGCACTGGATACTGCAAAGGCTCTGGGCCCTGACAATATTCCGGCAATAGTACTGAAGACTTGTGCTCCAGAGCATGCTGCACCCCCAGCCAAGCTGTTCCAGTACAGCTACAACACAGGCACCTACCCGGCTATGTGGAAAATTGCCCAGGTATGTCCTGTACGCAAAAAGCAGGGCAAATCCGACCCAGCCAATTACCTCCTACAAGATGCACTGCAGCGACTCACCAAGGCTCCTTCGACAGCACCTTCCAAACCCACCACCTCTACCACCTAGAAGGACAAGGGCAGAGACACATGAGGGACACCCACTGCCTGGAAGTTCCCCTCCGAGTCACTCACCATCCTGACTTGGAAATATATCGGCCGTTCCTTCACTGTCGTTGGGGTCATAATCCTGGAACTCCCTCCCTAACAGCGCTGTGGGTGTACCTACACCACACGGGGACAAAATCCTGGAACTGGCTCACTAACAGCGCTGTGGGTGTACCTACACCACACGGACAAAATCCTGGAACTCCCTCCCTAACAGCGTTGTGGGTGTACCTACACCACACGGACAAAATCCTGGAACTCCCTAACAGCGCTGTGGGTGTACCTACACCACACGGACAAAATCCTGGAACTCCCTCCCAGCAGCGCTGTGGGTGTACCTACACCGCACGGAAAAAATCCTGGAACTCCCTCCCTAACAGCGTTGTGGGTGTACCTACACCACACAGGACAAAATCCTGGAACTCCCTCCCTAACAGCGCCGTGAGTGTACCTACACCACACGGACAAAATCCTGGAACTCCCTCCCTAACAGCGCTGTGGGTGTACCTACACCACACGGACAAAATCCTGGAACTCCCTCCCTAACAGCGCTGTGGGTGTACCTACACCACACGGACAAAATCCTGGAACTCCCTCCCTAACAGCGCTGTGGGTGTACCTACACCACACAGACAAAATCCTGGAACTCCCTCCCTAACAGCGCTGTGGGTGTACCTACACCACACGGACAAAATCCTGGAACTCCCTCCCTAACAGCGCTGTGGGTCTACCTACACCACACGGGAACAAAATCCTGGAACTCCCTCCCGAACAGCACTGTGGGTGTACCTACACCACACGGGTCAAAATCCTGGAACTCCCTCCCTAACAGCACTGTGGGTGTACCTACACCACAGGGACAAAATCCTGGAACTCCCTCCCTAACAGCGCTGTGGGTGTACCTACACCACACGGGTCAAAATCCTGGAACTCCCTCCCTAAGAGCACCGTGGGTGTACCTACACCACAGGGACAAAATCCTGGAACTCCCTCCCTAACAGCGCTGTGGGTGTACCTACACCACACGGGGACAAAATCCTGGAACTCCCTCCCTAACAGCGCTGTGGGTGTACCTACACCACACGGACAAAATCCTGGAACTCCCTCCCTAACAGCGCTGTGGGTGTACCTACACCACACGGACAAAATCCTGGAACTCCCTCCCTAACAGCGCCGTGGGTGTACCTACACCACACACGGGGACTGCAGCGGCTCAGGAAGGCGGCTCACCACCACCTTCTCAAGAGGTAACTAGGGATGAGGAACACACGCTGGCCTAGCGAGGGCCATCCCATGAAAGAATTTTTTGAAAAGCCTCTTTGCAACCTCCTCAATATTTCCTTACCCCCACCCCCTAACCTTTTCTCACAGGCAGCATTACGTTCAGTATCCTCGTCAAGGTCATGGACAGCACAGAACGAGGCCATTCGACCCGTCACGTCTGTGCTGTCCCTCTGAAGGAGCAATCCACCCCGTCTACTTCCCATAACCCGGCACGTTGTCCCCTTTTCCTGAGTAGCATAGGTTGGAAACTGCTGAAGTCCAAGCGCTGGTCCTTGCAATGCACCGGCCAGTTACCGCTGGCCAATTCGAAAATGCCCCCTGTGTCTCTACTGTCAGCCTCCCGCCCATGAACCAATGGTCAATTCCACGAGTTCGAATTTTGCGCCCGAACCCCCCCGTACAGCACTCTGTTGGACGCTTTTTGAAAGCCCCCAACTGCAACACATCTACTGGTCCCCCCTTATGGCTGCTTAAGAATAAGAGGGCCCGCCCGTTTGAGACAGATGGGGAGAAATGTGTTCCCTCTCGGAAGGCGGTGGGTCTTTGGAACTCTCTTGTCCTAAAGGTCGTGGGGGCAAAGCCTTTGAATGTATTTTTTTTAAGGCAGCGACAGATTGCCCCTTGAGGAGTGAGGGACTGAAACTGCCTATCGGGTTGGGGTGGAGGTGTGGGGGGGGGTTTGCGGGAATAAGCAGGAATGTGGGGTTGATCAGCCAATGATCTTATCGAATGGCAGAACAGGCTCGAGGGGCTGAGTGGCCGACTCCTGCTCCCAATTCCGTATTCAACCAGGTGCGTCCTCTGCCAAGCACAGTTTCCCTTTCATTAAACCCCTGTGGGCCCTGTTTCATCCCTCACAGCCTTCAAAGAGCCATTATCATCTCCCCGATAAGAGGTTCTAGCGTTTTGCCTATGGTTGTTGTGTGGCTTGACTGGTCTATCGTTCCCCAGTTTCTATTTAGCTTCCTTCCTCGTGTTTGCTGGTTTCTGACCCTTGGTAACAGACCTAGGATCTAAGGAATCCTGGAAAACCGTAGAGGACATTCGTCGACCATTCAGCCCTTCAATGCCTCTTTCCATCCCCGTATCCCTTTATGTCGTCGATATTTAGCAATCCATCAATCTCTACCTTAATCATACTCACTGACTGAGCTTACACAGTCCCCTGGGGGGGAGTGGAGGGGGGGGGGGGGGAGAATTCCAAAGATTCACAACTCTCTGAGTGAAGAAATTTCTCCCCCAATTGGTTTCCCCCTTATTTTGAAATTGAGACCCTTGGTCCTAGACTCCCCAACCAGGGGGGGAAACATATTAGCTGCATCGACCCTGCCTGTCCCTTTAAGCATTTTGCAGTTGCGGAGGAGATCGCCTCTCAGTCTCCGTAACTCTAGAGAATCCAGGCCCAGTGTCCCCAATCTCTCTTCGTAAGACAGTCCTACCATCCCCAGAACAAGACCTGGTGAGTCTTCACTGCACTCCCTCTGTGACGATAATATCCTTTCTGAGGGAAGGGGACCAAAGCTACACACAATACGCCAGGAGCGGTCCAACCAAGGTTCTATACCATTGAAGCAAGACTTTGCTACTCCTGTACTCAAACTCTCTTGCGATCGAGGCTAGTCTTCCTACTTGTTCTGAGGACACAGCCTCAGAGTAAAGGGAAGACCTTTTAGAACAGAGATGAGGAGAAACTTCTTTAGCCAGAGAGTGGTGAATCTATGGAATTCATTGCCACAGAAGGCTGTGGAGGCCAGGTCATTGAGTGTATTTAAGACCGAGATAGATAGGTTCTTGACTGGTAAGGGGGTCGAAGGTTACGGGGAGAAGGCAGGAGAATGGGATTGAGAAACTCATCAGCCGTGACTGAATGGCGGAGCAGACTCGATGGGCCGAATGGGCCTAATTTCTGCTCCTATGTCTTATGGTCTTTTGTCCGCAGCGCCTGCACACCCACCCTCTCTGCAGTCGCCTCTCTTAAGACCTCAGGGCCCAATGGAGTCGTCTCCGCTTGACCCCGTTAGCCTCTCCGCGATTGCATCTTCGACCAAGCCCGCGTTTCATCGCAGTCCCTCCCTTTCGCCAGGCCCCGGCTTGCCCGTTATTCCAGGAAAGGGGTTTCGTGCCTCCTACCGTTGTGACGCGGCGATGGCCGAGAGAGGTGTGTGTCCGCAGCCCGGTCAGGTAGGTTCGGAGTCCACCCCTCCCGTGGCAGGTGGACAGACAGACAGACAGACAGCCAGCAGCGGGAAAGATCCCCGGTCAGCCGTGGGAGGGCGGAGAAAAAAAACTAGAGCCTCGATCGTCGCTACCCCCTCGCTCCAAGCCACGACGTTCACCCCAAAGACACCCACAGCCGCAGCAACTGGGACTCCGGGAGTGCAAGTGTAACTCCACCACCACCAGAAATACCCAGAACCTTTTATATTATGTCTCTTGCTAGTTTGCCCCCTTAAGATCTCTACTCTTTTGTCGCTTCCTTGACCCTCCTTTGCTCACTCCTAAAACCCTCCCAGTCCTCGGGCTGATTTGAGACCACATCTGGAGTATTGTGTACAGCGCTGGTCTCCTTATTTAAGGAAGGGTGTATAAATGCGTCAGAAGCGGTTCAGAGAAGGTTTACCAGACTAATCCCAGGAATGGGGGGGGTGTGGGTGGGGTTGTCTCGTGAGGGAAGGCTGGACAGGTTAGACTCGTACCCGCTGGAGTTTAGAAGAGTGAGAGGAGATTTGATTGAAGCCTTTAAGATACTGAGGGGGACTTGGACAGGGGTGGATGTGGAGAGGGTGTTTCCTCTTGTGGGGGAGTCTAGAACGAGGGGGAGGGGGGGGGTCACTGTTCAAAAATAAGGGGTCGTCCCTTTAAGGCAGAGATGAGGAGAAATGGTTTCTCTCTGAGGAGGGGGGCGAGACTTTGGAAATCTCTCCCTCAACAGGCGGCGGAGGCAGAGTCTGTGAATATTTTGAAGGCCGAGCGAGATGGATTCTCGGTGAACAAGGTGGGGGGGGGGGAGGGTGAAAGGTTTTTGGGAGGGGGGGGGGGTGTCAGGCAGGAATATGGGGCTGAGGATGAAATCAAGGCCAGCCACGATCTTATTGAATGGGGGAGCAGGGGCTGGAGGGGGGCAAGTAATTCCGCCTGTTCAAGTGTACTCTTTAGCCATCAGTGTAAACCTCTTCCTTCGGTACAGGACTGCCTGTAACTGCTTCTGTGAGTGGCCATTGGGCCGTGTCCTCTGTGGACTCCTCGTGCCTGGCACGAATGGATATTTGTCTCAAATTCTGTGGGGGGGGGGGGCGCCACGAAGGCCGGCCCCGTCGCCTGTCTGCCTTTCAGCGTGCTTTCCCAGCGCACCTTCACCAGCCTCGCCCAACGCACCCACCTGGTTCGGCCTGCTTAGGTTTGAGACCCGAGTCTTTGGACTTGACTGCGTCACTCACTAACCCCCTGCGCAAAACTCCCAGCGGTGTTTCCTCACAGCCGGCTGTGGTTCCTGTCAAAGTGAAATATTTCACTGGATGTTACGGGGAGGCTGGATAGGACATTGGTGAGGCCGACCCTGGAGTATCGTGTGCAGTTCTGGTCGCCTAACTACAGGAGGGACATCCGTAAGATCGAGAGAGAGCGCGCAGAGAAGATTTACCGGGATGCTGCCAGGGTCTTCAGGAGTTGAGTTACAGGGAAAGATTAAACAGGTTAGGACTTTATTCCTTGGAGCGTAGGAGGATGAGGGGAGATTTGATAGAAGCTTACAAAATTATGAGGGGTATAGACAGAGTAAATGCGAGTAGGCTCTTTCCACTTAGATTCGGAGAGATAAACACAAGACATGGCTTTAGGGTGAAAGGGGAGAGGTTTGGGGGATCTTCTTCACTCAGAGAGTGGTGAGAGTGTGGGACCAGCTACCATCTGATGTAAATGTGGGCTCACTCTTTAAATGTTAAGAATAAACTGGACAGATACATGGATGGGAGAGGTCTGGAGGGTTATGGGCTGGGCGCAGGTCCACGGGACTAGCAGAATCATATTTTGGCACAGACTGGAAGGGCCGAATGGCCTCTTTTTCTGTGCTGTAGTGTCCTAAGGTTCTCTGGCTACGAAGGTGCGGAGGTACAATCTGAGGCAGAGCAGTTCCAGCGCGGAAGGAGGCCATTCGCCCCATGGGGTCTGTGCTGCCCCTCCCTGCAAGTGCAGCCCACCCAACCCGACTCTCTCTCCACACCCCCCCCCCCCCCCGCCCCCACAACAGCCTGCAAGTCTTCCCACTCCAAAATAACGATGCAATTCCTATTCGCCAACCACAATGGAACCTCCCTCCACCTACCCTCTCCGGCCGTGCGCTCCTCATCCGAACCGCTCGCTGCGTGGAAAGGTTTCTCCTCATGTCGATGTCGCTTCTCTCACCCAACGCCTTCAACCGGCGACCCTCTCCCCCCCCCCCCTCCCCTCTTGGTTGTCACTCCTTTCGCCCACGCCAAGAGTTCTCTCCCCAGCCCCCCCCCCCCCCCCCCTCCGTTGGTTTTGAACCAACCCCTCTGTCCAATCTCCTCTCCGTTCTCCGAGGGGAACACAGCCCCAGCTCCTCCGCATCTCTCCGCGCCGCCAACGTTCCTCACCCCTGGAACCCTGCCCGAGAACGTCCTGCCCTCCTTCCCCCAATGCCTTCCCATCCTTCCGAAATTTCAGCACCCACAACGCTCTGTGATTCTACCTCGACCTCAGCCACCGCCCTTCACACACTCGCTCGCGTCGGAGGCCCGTTCGGAGGAGGTTCACTCGGCCGATTCCTGGGGCGAAGGGGGGGGGGGGTTTGTCTGGTGAGGAGAGGGTGAGCAGGTTGGGCCCTGTACCCATTGGGGTTTAGAAGAACGAGGGGGTGGTCTTACTGAAACATATCAGATTCTGAAGGAGGGAGACATGGTTGAGAGAGGGGCAGGATTGGCAGCTCAATATTCCAGGGTCTCCAGGCGAGACAGGGAAGGAGGTAAAAGAGGAGGGGGGGGGGGGTATCACAGTATTGATCAAGGAATCAATTACAGCAGCAAGGAGGGGGGCTTGACAGGGGGGATACTGAGAGGGTGTTTCCCCCCCTATCGTGGAGGGGGGGGGTATCTAGAACAAGGGGGAGGAGGGGGGCGGCCACAGTTTCAGAACGAGGGGTCTCCCATTGAAGAGGGAGACGAGGAGGAATCTCCTCTCTCGGAGGGTCGTGAGTCTGTGGGATTCTCTCCCCACCCCCCCCCCCCCACCAGAGAGCAGTGGCGGGGCCGGGTCACTGAATATATTCAAGGCTGAGTTAGAGAGGTTCCTGATCGACAAGGAGGGGGAGGGGAGTGGAGGGTTATGGAGGAGGGGGACAGGCAAAGTCGAGCTGAGCCCACGATTGGGTCAGCCCCGATTTTATTGGACAGGGAGTGGGCTCGATGGGCCGAATGGCCCTATTTCCTGCCTCCCAGCCGCTCCTGACCTCACTCTCCGGAGCTGTAGGGGCTGGTGGAGGTTACAGAGATAGGGAGGGGTGTAGGAGATGGAGGAGGTTACAGAGATAGGGAGGGGTGTATGGGCTGGAGGAGGTTACAGAGATAGGGAGAGGTGTAGGGGCTGGAGGAGGTTACAGAGATAGGGAGGGGTGTAGGAGATGGAGGAGGTTACAGAGATAGGGAGGGTTGTAGGGACTGGAGGAGGTTACAGAGATAGGGAGGGGTGTAGGGGCTGGAGGAGGTTACAGAGATAGGGAGGGGTGTAGCAGCTGGAGGAGGTTACAGAGATAGGGAGGGGTGTAGGGGCTGGAGGAGGTTGCAGAGATAGGGAGGGGTGTAGGGGCTGGAGGAGGTTACAGAGATAGGGAGGGGTGTAGGGGCTGGAGGAGGTTACAGAGATAGGGAGGGGTGTAGGGGCTGGAGGAGGTTACAGAGATAGGGAAGGGTGTAGGGGCTGGAGGAGGTTACAGAGATAGGGAGGGGTGTAGGGGCTGGAGGAGGTTACAGAGATAGGGAGGGGTGTAGGGGCTGGAGGAGGTTACAGAGATAGGGAGGGGTGTAGGGGCTGGAGGAGGTTACAGAGATAGGGAGGGTTGTAGGGGCTGGAGGAGGTTACAGAGATAGGGAGGGGTGTAGGGGCTGGAGGAGGTTACAGAGATAGGGAGGGTTGTAGGGGCTGGAGGAGGTTACAGAGATAGGGAGGGGTGTAGGGGCTGGAGGAGGTTACAGAGATGGGGAGGGGTGCAGGGGCTGGAGGGGGTTACAGAGATAGGGGTGTAGGGGCTGGAGGAGGTTACAGAGATAGGGAGCGGTGTAGGGGCTGGAGGAGGTTACAGAGATAGGGAGGGTTGTAGGGGCTTGAGGAGGTTACAGAGATAGGGAGCGGTGTAGGGGCTGGAGGAGGTTACAGAGATAGGGAGGGGTGTAGGGGCTGGAGGATGTTACAGAGATAGGGAGGTTGTAGGGGCTGGAGGACGTTACAGAGATAGGGAGGGTTGTAGGGGCTGGAGGAGGTTACAGAGATAGGGAGGGGTGTAGGGTCTGGAGGAGGTTACAGAGATAGGGAGGGGTGTAGGTTTTGGAGGAGGTTACAGAGATAGGGAGGGGCTGGAGGAGGTTACAGAGATAGGGAGGGGTGTAGGGTTTGGAGGAGGTTACAGAGATAGGGAGGTTGTAGGGGCTGGAGGAGGTTACAGAGATAGGGAGGGTTGTAGGGGCTGGAGGAGATTACAGAGATAGGGGTGTAGGGTCTGGAGGAGGTTACAGAGATAGGGACGGGTGTAGGGGCTTGAGGAGGTTACAGAGATAGGGAGGGGTGTAGGGGCTGGAGGAGGTTACAAAGATAGGGAGGGGTGTAGGGGCTGGAGGATGTTACAGAGACAGGGAGTGGTGTAGGGACCGGAGGGGGTTACAGAGATAGGGGTGTAGGGGCCGGAGGTGGTTACAGAGATAGGGAGCGGTGTAGGGGCTGGAGGAGGTTACAGAGATAGGGAGGGGTGTAGGGGCTGGAGGATGTTACAGAGATAGGGAGGTTGTAGGGGCTGGAGAAGGTTACAGAGATAGGGAGGGTTGTTGGGGCTGGAGGAGGTTACAGAGATAGGGAGGGGTGTAGGGTCTGGAGGAGGTTACAGAGATAGGGAGGGGTGTAGGTTTTGGAGGAGGTTACAGAGATAGGGAGGGGCTGGAGGAGGTTACAGAGATAGGGAGGGGTGTAGGGTCTGGAGGAGGTTACAGAGATAGGGAGGGGTGTAGGGGCTGGAGGAGGTTACAGAGATAGGGAGGGGTGTAGGGTTTGGAGGAGGTTACAGAGATAGGGAGGTTGTAGGGGCTGGAGGAGGTTACAGAGATAGGGAGGGGTGTAGGGGCTGGAGGAGGTTACAGAGATAGGGAGGGGTGTAGGGGCTGGAGGAGGTTACAGAGATAGGGAGGGGTGTAGGCGCTGGAGGAGGTTACAGAGATAGGGAGGGTTGAGGCTGTGGGTGTGTTTGGAGGTTGGTTGGAGGGGATGAATGTTGGGGGAACAGGTCCGCGGGCTGGAAATCACCGGCGGGGAGCAGTGGGGATGAATGATTCCTTCCGGTGTTGCACGTCCTACGTGAACCCACCAGAACGTCCGACATAGGAGCCGGAGGAGGCCATTCAGCCCCTCTAGACTGCCCCACCATTCTGGAAGTTCATGGCAGAGCAGCAAACCCTCCCAGGAATTTGTTGGGTGGGTTCGGTCTCCGTTGGGATGTTTATCCTCAGCCGATGTCAGCCCTGACGGTGGAACAAAGCTGTCTTGACCGCCCCCCTCGCCCGCCTGAACGACTGGACCCTCATCGTGTTGCTGGCGAGGCACAGGGGCTTCGCTCTCGCCGAGTGCCCACCTCCCTGGCACCTTGGCCCAGATTCCACCACCTTAGTGCAGCCCCTGCACCCCCCAACACCCCACCCCACCCCCCCCCACCCTACCTCCGCCAGGACTGGAGGATTGTCAATGGTTACAGCGCAGAAAACCGGCCACTCCTCCCATCGTGTCGGTGCTGGCTCTCTCTGCAAGAACCAGGCCGCTGTGTCCCACTATCCACCCCACCCCAACCCTCCCCCCCTGCCAAGCCCGGCTTCTACCCCTAACCCTGAATATCTTTCCTCATCGGTTAATGATCCGAATTCCCTTTTGAAAGCCTCAAACTCACCCTGTCTCCCCCACACTCTCAGACAGTGCGTTCCAGACCCTAACCACTCGATTGACCCTGTCTCCCCCACACTCTCAGACAGTGCGTTCCAGACCCTAACCACTCGATTGTCCCTGTCTCCCCCACACTCTCAGGCCGTGCGTTCCAGACCCTAACCACTCGATTGACCCTGTCTCCCCCACACTCTCAGACAGTGCGTTCCAGACCCTAACCACTCGATTGACCCTGTCTCCCCCACACTCTCAGACAGTGCGTTCCAGACCCTAACCACTCGATTGACCCTGTCTCCCCCACACTCTCAGACAGTGCATTCCAGATCATAACCACTCGATTGACCCTGTCTCCCCCACACTCTCAGACAGTGCGTTCCAGACCCTAACCACTCGATTGACCCTGTCTCCCCCACACTCTCAGACAGTGCGTTCCAGATCCTAACCACTCGATTGACCCTGTCTCCCCCACACTCTCAGACAGTGCGTTCCAGATCCTAACCACTCGATTGACCCTGTCTCCCCCACACTCTCAGACAGTGCGTTCCAGATCCTAACCACTCGATTGACCCTGTCTCCCCCACACTCTCAGACAGTGCGTTCCAGACCCTAACCACTCGATTGACCCTGTCTCACCCACACTCTCAGACAGTGCGTTCCAGATCCTAACCACTCGATTGACCCTGTCTCCCCCACACTCTCAGACAGTGCGTTCCAGACCCTAACCACTCGATTGACCCTGTCTCCCCCACACTCTCTGACAGTGCGTTCCAGATCCTAACCACTCGATGGACCCTGTCTCCCCCACACTCTCAGACAGTGCGTTCCAGATCCTAACCACTCGATTGACCCTGTCTCCCCCACACTCTCAGACAGTGCGTTCCAGACCCTAACCACTCGATTGACCCCGTCTCCCCCACACTCTCAGACAGTGCGTTCCAGTTCCTAACCACTCGATTGACCCTGTCTCCTCCACACTCTCAGACAGTGCGTTCCAGATCCTAACCACTCGATTGACCCTGTCTCCCTCACACTCTCAGACAGTGCGTTCCAGATCCTAACCACTCGATTGACCCTGTCTCCCCCACACTCTCAGACAGTGCGTTCCAGATCCTAACCACTCGATTGACCCTGTCTCCCCCACACTCTCAGACAGTGCGTTCCAGATCCTAACCACTCGATTGACCCTGTCTCCCCCACACTCTCAGACAGTGCGTTCCAGACACTAACCACTCGATTGACCCTGTCTCCCCCACGCTCTCAGACAGTGCGTTCCAGACCCTAACCACTCGATTGACCCTGTCTCCCCCACACTCTCAGACAGTGCGTTCCAGACACTAACCACTCGATTGACCCTGTCTCCCCCACGCTCTCAGACAGTGCGTTCCAGACCCTAACCACTCGATTGACCCTGTCTCCCCCACACTCTCAGACAGTGCGTTCCAGATCCTAACCACTCGATTGACCCTGTCTCCCCCACACTCTCAGACAGCGCGTTCCAGATCCTAACCACTCGATTGACCCTGTCTCCCCCACACTCTCAGACAGTGCGTTCCAGATCCTAACCACTCGATTGACCCTGTCTGCACCACACTCTCAGACAGTGCGTTCCAGATCCTAACCACTCGATTGACCCTGTCTCCCCCACACTCTCAGACAGTGCGTTCCAGATCCTAACCACTCGATTGACCCTGTCTCCCCCACACTCTCAGACAGTGCGTTCCAGACCCTAACCACTCGATTGACCCTGTCTCCCCCACACTCTCAGACAGTGCGTTCCAGACCCTAACCACTCGATTGACCCTGTCTCCCCCACACTCTCAGTGTGTTCCAGATCCTAACCACTCGATTGACCCTGTCTCCCCCACACTCTCAGTCAGTGCGTTCCAGACCCTAACCACTCGATTGACCCTGTCTCCCCCACACTCTCAGACAGTGCGTTCCAGATCCTAACCACTCGCTGTGTGAGAAGGTTTCTCCTCATGTCTCCGTTGCTCCTTTCACCAATCACCTTCAATCTGTGTCCCTCTGGCTCTCGATCCTTCCGCCGATGGGAACAGTTTCTCCCGATCGACTCTGTCCAGACCCCTCACGATTGTGAACATCTCGATCAGATCTCCTCTCGACCTTCTCTTCTCCGAGGAGAACGGTCCCGCCTCCTCCAATCTCTCCACGTCACTGAGGTTCCTCATCCCTGGAACCATTCTCGTGAACCTTTTCCACGCTCTCTCTCTCTCTCTCTAAATCCTTCCCATCCTTCCTATAGTGCGGAGCGCAGAACTGGACACAGTACTCCAGTTGGGACTGAACCAGGGTTTTATTCGGGTTGAACATAACCTCCTCGCTCTTGTACTCTCCGCCCCTGTTTAAAAAAAGCCCAGGATCCTGTCTGCTTTATTAACCGCTCTCTCCACCTGCCCTACCACCTTGTTCAATGCAGCTGGGTCCCTCTGCTCCCGCACACCCTTTATTTAATACTATCCCTCCACGTTCTATCTACCAAACGGAGTCACCTCACACTTCTCTGCTCTGAACTTCACCTGTCCCCTGTCTCTGTCCCTCTTGAAGTCTGCCACTAACCCCCCACCCCCCAACGACACACAACGCTCCCGCACGTCTTGTGCCTGACGCAGGTTCGGTAATTGGGCCCCGTGTGCCCTTAGCCTTGGGGGGAGGGGTGCTGCGCCCCTCCCCCCTTCGCTCGAATGCTGCACCACCCCGCCGTCGGCAGCACAGCTGACAGAAGGTATACCAGCGCGCGAGCTTGGAGCAAGAGGAGGCGCCTCTAGCCTCCTGCACCTCTCCGTAAGACCCTGGCTGACCTGAATGTGACCTCCCCCTCCCCCACCTCCCCCTCTCCCTTAGCCCCGATAAACATAAGACCACGGGGGGGGGGCAGCAGCAGAAGTAGGCCATTCAGCCCATCGAGTCTGGTCATCGTCACCTTTCACCCCCTCCCCCCTTGTTCATCGAGAATCCATCTAAAAATATTCACAGACTCTGCCTCCGCCTCCTGTTGAGGGAGAGATTTCCAAAGTCTCGCCCTCGCCTCCCCCTCCTCAGAGAGATAATATTTCTCCTCATCTCTGCCTTAAAGGGACGACCCCTTATTTTTGAACAGTGACCCCCCCACCCCTCCGCCTCGTTCTAGACTCCCCCACAAGAGGGAAACACCCTCTCCACATCCACCCCTGTCCAAGTCCCCCTCAGGATCTTAAAGGCTTCAATCGAGTCGCCTCTCACTCTTCTAAACTCCAGCGGGTACGAGCCTAACCTGTCCAGACTTTCCTCATAGGACAACCCACCCCCCCATTCCTGGGATTAGTCTGGTAAACCTTCTCTGAACTGCTTCCGACGCATTTATACACCCTTCCTTAAATAAGGAGCCCTGCGCTGTATGTGCACAATACTCCAGATGTGGTCTCAAATCAGCCCGAGGACTGGGAGGGTTTTAGGAGTGAGCAAAGGAGGGTCAAGGAAGCGACAAAAGAGTAGAGATATTCAGGGGGCAAACTAGCAAGAGACATAATATAAAAGGTTCTGCGTCCAGCAGTCGGTTAAGTCCTCCCCCACGAGAGGAGACGTTGTCTCTGTATCCACTCGATCAAAACCTTTCAGAACGTTCAGGGCTCCCCCTTCGTCCCCTTTTGTCCAGAGAGAAGGAGAGACCCCCCCACCCAACAGGCTGTCAACCCTTTCCTGGTACGTGTAAACCCCCACTCATGTCTGGTTATCAATCCTTGTAAATCTTCTGTGGGCCCTCTCCAGCGCTTCTACATCCCTCTAGCAACGCAGCGGCCGGAGCTGTAACCCTGTGGCTCACAGTGCGGTCCAGCCGAGGTTTGGGACCAGGTCGATCCTAACTCCCTTCATTTTCAGCTCTACCCCACCCAGGGACAACCCATCCAGGGTTGGATTTGCCCCCTTCCTTCTCCTGGCCTCTCCAGATGGTGGTGTACCGGTCATGTCACTAGACTAGTAAACCCGAGGCTTCAGGCTAATGCTCTGAGTTGGGGTGAGGTGTGGGGGGTGAGGGGTGGGGGGGTGGGGCGGGGGGGGGACACGGGGTTCGAATCCCGCTCTGGCCGCTGGTGGAATTTAAATCCAAGCTGATAAAATCTACAGTTGGAAACTAGTCCCAGTGACAGTCGTTGATTGTTGTAACAACCCCATCAGGTGCACTAAGCCCCCCCAACGTCCACCTTTAAAGGGAAGGAAATCCGCCATCCTTACCCAGTCTGGCCTACCAGTCGCTCCAGACCCCACAGCCCACGGGGTCAACTCTCCACCGCCTCTCTGAAATGGGCCCAGCAATCCGGGCTCAGTCCGAGGGGCGATTCGTGTCGGAGCAACAAATCCTGGCCTGACCCCGGCGATGCCCCACATCCCCGTGAAAGGACGCAGGCAGCGATTGCCCCTTTCGCAACGTCCGAGCCGCTCACGTGGGAGATGACAGGAGGCGGGGAGATTGGCCCTCCGACGCCGAGTCCGTGACGGTGCTGCGGCGCCGCTGTTTGCGGTGTGACGTGCCCTCGGTGGCCGAATAGCTGGGGGGGGGTGGGGTGGGGCGGGGTGGGGTGGGGGGCGAGGCTGGCCTGGGAGCGAGGGTCAGCCCTGAGGGCGGCCGGGTGAGTGATGGGGGCGGGCGGCGTCGCTGACCTTGACCGTCCTGGTAAGAGGTCCTCATTCTTTTCAGAAGCAAAGAACCAAGGACGAAAGTGCCCCAGGAAAGGCTGTGGGACACAACGGTGGCTGCGTCAGACCACGAGACAGAGGAGCAGAAATCAGGCCATTCGGCCCATCGAGTCTGCTCCCCCCATTCAATCACGGCTGATAAGATTCTCAACCCCATTCTCCTGCCTTCTCCCCGTAACCTTTGACTCCCTCACCAATCGAGAACCTACCTATCTCGGTCTTAAATACACTCAATGACCTGGTCTCCACAGCCTTCTGTGGCAATGAATTCCATAGATTCACCACTCTCTGGCTAAAGAAGTTTCTCCTCATCTCTGTTCTAAAAGCTCTTCCCTTTACTCTGAGGCTGTGCCCTCAGGTCCTAGTCTCTCCTACTAATGGAAACATCTTCCCCACGTCCACTCTATCCAGGCCTTTCAGTGTTCTGTAAGTTTCAATCAGATCCCCCCTCCCCTCATCCTTCTAAACTCCATCCAGTATAGACCCAGAGTCCCCGCACGTTCCCTCATGGTTCATGGAACGGGAGAGGGTCGGTGTCCATTTGGATAAAGGACCGGTTCACAAGCAGACAAACAGGGGAGGGGAGGGGAGGGGAAGTCGAGCGAAATGGTTGCTTTCCAGACGGGGTGGGGGTGGGGGGGGGGGTGGGTGGGTGGGGTGTGGGGGGGGGAGGTGGGGGGGGTTTGGCGGACGCTGGTGTTTCCCAGCCCCCTCCCCCTCCCCGTGTTTCGTTCTGGAACCTGCTCTGTTGTCCCTGATCTCCGTCAACGACTCGGAGATGTTGGGGGGTGGGGAGGGGGTGAAGGCAGACCGGAATCTCGAAACCTGCCGACAATACCGAGCTCGGAGGGGGGGGGTGGGGGTGGAGGGGGGGTGAGGTGGGCAAAAGAGGGAGGGAGACATCAGGCGCGTAGGCACTCGGGGAGAAAGGGGCAGGAGGGCTGATCCCCTGCCTGTCATCGTGACAAAAGGCAGTCAGCGCTGTTCCCCCGCCAGGGAGCAGCCCTCTCCCCCCTACCCCCCAACCCCCTCCCCACCTCCCCCCTGCTCTGGGCCTCTTCATCGGGGAAGCACACAGCACCAGTCAACCTTCCACAGACCCCTGGTCACAGGAACCGCTCGAGCCCATCTTCGTCTTCAAGATCGACTCACGGGGACGTGGGGGTCACAGGCCGGGCCCAGCGTTTATTGCCCACCTCTAATTGCCCCCCCCCCCCGCCTTGAGAAGGTGGTGGGGTGGGTGAGCCGCCTTCTTGAACCGCTACAGTCCCCTGTGTGGTGTAGGTACACCCACAGCGCTGTTAGGGAGGGAGTTCCAGGATTTTGTCCCCGTGTGGTGTAGGTACACCCACAGTGCTGTTAGAGAGGGAGTTCCAGGATTTTGTCCCGTGTGGTGTAGGTACATCCACAGCGCTGTTAGGGAGGGAGTTCCAGGATTTTGTCCGTGTGGTGTAGGTACACCCACAGCGCTGTTAGGGAGGGAGTTCCAGGATTTTGTCCCCGTGTGGTGTAGGTACACCCACAGCGCTGTTAGGGAGGGAGTTCCAGGATTTTGTCCCTGTGGTGTAGGTACACCCACACCGCTGTTAGGGAGGGAGTTCCAGGATTTTGTCCGTGTGGTGTAGGTACACCCACAGTGCTGTTAGAGAGAGAGTTCCAGGATTTTGTCCGTGTGGTGTAGGTACACCCACAGCGCTGTTAGGGAGGGAGTTCCAGGATTTTGTCTGTGTGGTGTAGGTACACCCACAGCGCTGTTAGGGAGGGAGTACCAGGATTTTGTCCGTGTGGTGTAGGTACACCCACAGCGCTGTTAGGGAGGGAGTTCCAGGATTATGTCCGTGTGGTGCAGGTACACCCACGGCGCTGTTAGGGAGGGAGTTCCAGGATTTTGTCTGTGTGGTGTAGGTACACCCACGGCGCTGTTAGGGAGGGAGTTCCAGGAATTTGTCTGTGTGGTGTAGGTACACCCACAGCGCTGTTAGGGAGGGAGTTCCAGGACCTTGTCCCGTGTGGTGTAGGTACACCCACAGCGCTGTTAGGGAGGGAGTTCCAGGAATTTGTCTGTGTGGTGTAGGTACACCCACAGCGCTGTTAGGGAGGGAGTTCCAGGATTTTGTCCGTGTGGTGTAGGTACACCCACTGCGCTTTTAGGGAGGGAGTTCCAGGGTTTGTCCGTGTGGTGTAGGTACACCCACAGTGCTGTTAGGGAGGGAGTTCCAGGATTTTGTCTGTATGCTGTAGGTACACCCACAGCGCTGTTTGGGAGGGAGTTCCAGGATCTTGTCCCGTGTGGCGTAGGTACACCCACAGCGCTGTTAGGGAGGGAGTTCCAGGATTTTGTCCCTGTGGTGTAGGTACACCCACACCGCTGTTAGGGAGGGAGTTCCAGGATTTTGTCCGTGTGGTGTAGGTACACCCACGGCGCTGTTAGGGAGGGAGTTCCAGGATTTTGTCCGTGTGGTGTAGGTACACCCACAGCGCTGTTAGGGAGGGAGTTCCAGGATTTTGTCCGTGTGGTGTAGGTACACCCACAGCGCTGTTAGGGTGGGAGTTCCAGGATTTTGTCCCCGTGTGGTGTAGGTACACCCACAGCGCTGTTAGGGAGGGGGTTCCAGGATTTTGTCCGTGTGGTGTAGGTACACCCACAGCGCTGTTAGGGTGTGAGTTCCAGGATTTTGTCCGTGTGGTGTAGGTACACCCACAGCGCTGTTAGCGAGGGAGTTCCAGGATTTTGTCCGTGTGGTGTAGGTACACCCATGGCGCTGTTAGGGAGGGAGTTCCAGGATTTTGTCCGTGTGGTGTAGGTACACCCACAGTGCTGTTAGGGAGGGAGTTCCCAGGATTTGTCCCCGTGTGGTGTAGGTACACCCACAGCGCTGTTAGGGAGTGAGTTCCAGGATTCTCTCCGTGTGGTGTAGGTACACCCACAGCGCTGTTAGGGAGGGAGTTCCAGGATTTTGTCCGTGTGGTGTAGGTACACCCACAGCGCTGTTAGGGAGGGAGTTCCAGGATTTTGTCCGTGTGGTGTAGGTACACCTACAGTGCTGTTAGGGAGGGAGTTCCAGGATTTTGTCCCCGTGTGGTGTAGGTACACCCACAGCGCTGTTAGGGAGGGAGTTCCAGGATTTTGTCCCCGTGTGGTGTAGGTACACCCACAGCGCTGTTAGGGAGGGAGTTCCAGGATTTTGTCTGTGTGGTGTAGGTACACCCA
This sequence comes from Isurus oxyrinchus, assembly GCA_026770705.1. NCBI lineage: Eukaryota > Metazoa > Chordata > Chondrichthyes > Lamniformes > Lamnidae > Isurus > Isurus oxyrinchus. The sequence continues at coordinate 15,981 of JANJGN010003663.1, read as the reverse complement.
CGGCGCTGTTAGGGAAGGAGTTCCAGGATCTTGTCCCATGTGGTGTAGGTACACCCACAGCGCTGTTAGGGAGGGAGTTCCAGGGTTTGTCCATGTGGTGTAGGTACACCCACAGTGCTGTTAGGGAGGGATTTCCAGGATATTGTCCGTGTGGCGTAGGTACACCCACTGCGCTGTTAGGGAGGGAGTTCCAGGATATTGTCCGTGTGGTGTAGGTACACCCACAGCGCTGTTAGGGAGGGAGTTCCAGGATTTTGTCCGTGTGGTGTAGGTACACCCACAGCGCTGTTAGGGTGGGAGTTCCAGGATTTTGTCCGTGTGGTGTAGGTACACCCACAGCGCTGTTAGCGAGGCATTTCCAGGATTTTGTCTGTGTGGTGTAGGTACACCCACGGCGCTGTTAGGGAGGGAGTTCCAGGATTTTGTCCGTGCGGTGTAGGTACACCCACAGCGCTGTTAGGGAGGGAGTTCCAGGATTTTGACCGTGTGGTGTAGGTACACCCACGGCGCTGTTAGGGAAGGAGTTCCAGGATCTTGTCCCGTGTGGTGTAGGTACACCCACTGCGCTGTTAGGGAGGGAGTTCGAGGGTTTGTCCATGTGGTGTAGGTACACCCACAGCGCTGTTAGGGAGGGAGTTCCAGGATATTGTCCGTGTGGTGTAGGTACACCCACAGCACTGTTAGGGAGGGAGTTCCAGGATTTTGTCCGTGTGGTGTAGGTACACCCACAGTGCTGTTAGGGTGGGAGTTCCAGGATTTTGTCCGTGTGGTGTAGGTACACCCACTGCGCTGTTAGGGAGGGAGTTCCAGGATTTTTTCCGTGTGGTGTAGGTACACCCACAGCGCTGTTAGGGAGGGAGTTCCAGGATTTTGTACCATGTGGTGTAGGTACACCCACAGTGCTGTTAGGGAGGGAGTTCCAGGATTTTGTACCATGTGGTGTAGATACACCCACAGTGCTGTTAGGGAGGGAGTTCCGGGAATTTGTCCCGTGTGGTGTAGGTACACCCACGGCGCTGTTAGGGAGGGAGTTCCAGGATTTTGTCCCGTGTGGTGTAGGTACACCCACGGCGCTGTTAGCGAGGGAGTTCTAGGGTTTGTCCATGTGGTGTAGGTACACCCACAGCGCTGTTAGGGAGGGAGTTCCAGGATTTTGTCCGTGTGGTGTAGGTACACCCACAGCGCTGTTAGGGAGGGAATTCCAGGATTTTGTCCGTGTGGTGTAGGTACACCCACAGTGCTGTTAGGGAGTGAGTTCCACGATTTTGTCCATGTGGTGTAGGTACACCCACAGTGCTGTTAGGGTGGGAGTTCCAGGATTTTGTCCCCGTGTGGTGTAGGTACACCCACAGCGCTGTTAGGGAGGGAGTTCCAGGATTTGGTCCTGTGTGGTGTAGGTACACCCACAGTGCTGTTAGGGAGGGAGTTCCAGGATATTGTCCGTGTGGTGTGGGTACACCCACAGCGCTGTTAGGGAGTTCCAGGATTTTGTCTGTGTGGTGTAGGTACACCCACCGTGCTGTTAGGGAGGGAGTTCCAGGATTTTGTCCGTCTGGTGTAGGTACACCCACAGTGCTGTTAGGGTGGGAGTTCCAGGATTTTGTCCGTGTGGTGTAGGTACACCCACAGCGCTGTTAGGGAGGGAGTTCCAGGATTTTGTCCCCGTGTGGTGTAGGTACACCCACAGTGCTGTTAGGGAGGGAGTTCCAGGATTTTGTCCGTGTGGTGTAGGTACACCCACGGCGCTGTTAGGGAGGGAGTTCCAGGATTTTGTCCGTGTGGTGTAGCTACACCCACAGTGCTGTTAGGGAGGGAGTTCCAGGATTTTGTCCGTCTGGTGTAGGTACACCCACAGTGCTGTTAGGGAGGGAGTTCCAGGATTTTGTCCGTGTGGTGTAGGTATACCCACAGCGCTGTTAGGGAGGGAGTTCCAGGATTTTGTCCCCGTGTGGTGTAGGTACACCCACAGTGCTGTTAGGGAGGGAGTTCCAGGATTTTGTCCGTGTGGTGTAGGTACACCCACAGTGCTGTTAGGGAGGGAGTTCCAGGATTTTGTCCGTGTGGTGTAGGTACACCCACGGCGCTGTTAGGGAGGGAGTTCCAGGATTTTGTCCGTGTGGTGTAGCTACACCCACGGTGCTGTTAGGGAGGGAGTTCCAGGATTTTGTCCCGTGTGGTGTAGGTACACCCACAGCGCTGTTAGGGAGGGAGTTCCAGGATTTTGTCCGTGTGGTGTCGGTACACCCACAGCGCTGTTAGGGAGGGAGTTCCAGGATTTTGTCCGTGTGGTGTAGGTACACCCACAGTGCTGTTAGGGAGGGAGTTCCAGGATTTTGTCCGTCTGGTGTAGGTACACCCACAGCGCTGTTAGGGAGGGAGTTCCAGGATTTTGTCCCCGTGTGGTGTAGGTACACCCACGGTGCTGTTAGGGAGGGAGTTCCAGGATTTTGTCCGTGTGGTGTAGGTACACCCACAGTGCTGTTAGGGAGGGAGTTCCAGGATTTTGTCTCCGTGTGGTGTAGGTACACCCACAGCGCTGTTAGGGAGGGAGTTCCAGGATTTTGTCCGTGTGGTGTAGGTACACCCACAGTGCTGTTAGGGAGGGAGTTCCTGGATTTTGTCCGTGTGGTGTAGGTACACCCACAGCGCTGTTAGGGAGGGAGTTCCAGGATTTTGTCCGTCTGGTGTAGGTACACCCACAGCGCTGTTAGGGAGGGAGTTCCAGGATTTTGACCCAGCGACAGTGAAGGAACGGCCAATGTATTTCCAAGTCAGGATAGTGAGTGACTCGGAGGGGAACTTCCAGGCGGTGGGTGTTCCCCATGCGTCTGCTGCCCTCGTCCTTCTAGATGGTAGAGGTGGCGGGTTTGGAAGGTGCTGTCGAAGGAGCCTTGGTGAGTTGCTGCAGTGCATCTTGTAGATGGTACACACGCTGCTGCTACTGTGCGTCGGTGGTGGAGGGAGTGAATGTTTGTGGATGTGGAGCCGATCGAGCGGGGCTGCTTTGTCCTGGATGGTGTCGAGCTTCTCGAGTGTTGTGGGAGCTGCAACTCATCCAGGCAAGTGGGGAGTATCCCATCACACTCCTGACTTGTGCCTTGTAGATGGTGGACAGGCTTTGGGGAGTCAGGAGGTGAGTTACTCTCCGCAGGATTCCCAGCCTCTGACCTGCTCTTGTAGCCACAGTATTTATATGGCTGGTCCCAGTTCAGTTTCTGGTCAGTGGTAAACCCCCAGGATGTTGATAGTGGGGGATTCAGTGATGGTGATGCCACTGAGTGTCACAGGGGGCGATGGTTCGAATCTCCCTTGTGGACCCCCTCCAGCGCAGCTTGCCCTCACTGAGGTGAAGATAGCAAAACTGTGCGCAGGACTTCAAGATGCTCGATGTTACTGGACGAGGTGGCCGCGCAGTGGGAGTCGGTGATGTAGAATGCGGGTAGCCGTCCTGGATTGAGACCTGACTGTCGGGAGGGCTCGATATGGGAGGGTCTCGAATCTCAGACGGCATTAGGAGCTCCGACCGACAGAGAGAGAGAGAGAGAGAGAGTGACAGACTTGGTCAGACACACACACACACACACACACACAGGGACAGACCCATCGTCCGACAGGCAGCAGGGCTGGGGAGACAGGAGCCGGGGGGAGAAGCTGTCACGTCGGGATCCTGTCTGAGAAACCCCCGTCGATTACTCGGAGCGAGGCCGGAGCTACTTCAAGACGACGCCGGTGAGCCCGGGACCACCCCCCCCCCGGGTAGGCCTCCGAGGTTTTGGTGAGCCTTCCCACTCTGCGGCCGCGGTCCGGACCCTCAGCGCAGCACAGTGACCAGAGGGAGCAGAGGGAGGGTGTGGAGATGGGCGCGAGGGCAACTCCCACCACAAAGCCAAAGCGCGGGCGGGGTGGACCAGCGATTCCCTGTTCACGTTGCAGACGCTCGGGCGGTAAGGATTGGACACAAGATACTGGGGCATCGTTAACAGTAAAATCTTCATCACTCACCGAACAGGGTTTCGATTGGATGTCTCATTCCGACAGTGCGGCGCTCCCTCAGTACTGACCCTCCGACAGTGAGGCACTCCCTCAGTACTGACCCTCCCACAGTGCGGCACTCCCTCAGTACTGACCCTCCCACAGTGCGGCACTCCCTCAGTACTGACCCTCTGACAGTGTGGCGTTCCCTCAGTACTGACCCTCCGACAGTGCGGCACTCCCTCAGTACTGACCCTCCGACAGTGCGGCGCTCCCTCAGTACTGACCCTCCGACAGTGCGGCGCTCCCTCAGTACTGACCCTCCGACAGTGCGGCGCTCCATCAGTACTGACCCTCCGACAGTGCGGCGCTCCCTCAGTACTGACCCTCCGACAGTGCGGCACTCCCTCAGTACTGACCCTCCGACAGTGCAGCACTCCCTCAGTACTGACCCTCTGACAGTGCGGCACTCCCTCAGTATGACCCTCCGACAGTGCGGCCGTCCCTCAGTACTGACCCTCCGACAGTGCGGCGCTCTCTCAGTACTGACCCTCCGACAGTGCGGCACTCCCTCAGTACTGACCCTCCGACAGTGCGGCACTCCCTCAGTACTGACCCTCCGACAGTGCGGCACTCCCTCAGTACTGACCCTCCGACAGTGCGGCGCTCCCTCAGTACTGATCCTCCGACAGTGCAGCACTCCCTCAGTACTGACCCTCTGACAGTGCGGTAGTCCCTCAGTACTGACCCTCTGACAGTGCGGCACTCCCTCAGTACTGACCCTCCGACAGTGCGGCACTCCCTCAGTACTGACCCTCTGACAGTGCGGCACTCTCCCAGTACTGACCCTCCGACAGTGCGGCACTCCCTCAGTACTGACCCTCTGACAGTGTGGCACTCCCTCAGCACATACCCTCCTAAAGCCCGGCACTCTCTCAATACTGACCCTCTGACAATGCGGCTCTCCCTCAGTACTGACCCTCTGACAGTGAGGCACTCCCTCATTAATGACCCTCCGACAGTGTGGCACTGCCTCAGTACTGACCCTCCGACACTGCTGCACTCCCTCAGTACTGACCCTCCGACAGTGCAGCACTCCCTCAGTACTGACCCTGCGACAGAGCAGCACTCCCTCAGTACTGACCCTCCGCCAGTGCAGCGCTCCCTCAGTACTGACCCTCTGACAGTGCGGCACTCCCTCAGTACTGACCCTCTGACAGTGCGGCACTCCCTCAGTACTGACCCTCTGACAGTGCAGCACTCCCTCAGTACTGACCCTGCGACAGTGCAGCACTCCCTCAGTACTGACACTCATACAGTGTGGCACTCCCTCAGTACTGACACTCATACAGAGTGTTAATCCCTCACAATTTATCCTCTGACAGTGCGGCACTCGGTCAATGCTCACTCCTGCGGGAGCATCCGGCCCAGTCCTCCGCCACCCAGCACCTCCCCGATCCTGGTCACCCCTGCGGCCACAGCCCTCCTCTCCGCCAACTACTGAAAAGGCCGGAGGGGCGGATTCCTGAGCTGCGGCTCTCTGACGATCGCCGCTACTCCTGACCGGGGTGTGGGGTGTGGAGAGCTGCGTGGCGAGGCGAGCATGTTACAGACTTTGATCCGGTCCTGGCGAAAGACGTGCAACGTCTCTAAGGAGCCACCGAGGCCCAGCTGTCCTATAAACAGGAGCTGCACGTCATAATTCAGGCCGTGCACCTGACGGAACAAATACGTCGTCAGGGCACGCCATCTCGGAGGAGAGCTCGACGTAGAGGTATCGCTGCAGGGTCTGAAGGCGGAAAGTCGCCACCCGTGTGCGTGGGCACGCTGGCGCCTGCCCGCCTTCCCTGAACGGGAGACTCAGAACCTCGGCAGCGACCCGGCGCAATCTTCTGTCCCGGAAGAAGTCGACCAACAATTTCTGGATCTTTCGCCGCCAAGTCCTGGGGGAGAGGTCAAAGTGACAGCCGATACCACAACATGGCGGCGACCAGCTGGTCTACGACCAGGACTCGAGCCCGGCGGGACAGCACTCGGCGTCTCCAGCTCCTGCCAGTTCGCCGGCCAGGATTCCTCAGCGGGGCAGAGGTGGACCCCCCCCCCCCACCCCACCGGGGCAGGGGGAGGCTGGTCCCGCTCCAGGCGAAAGGCCTGAGCTCCTCGGGTAGGGGATCCGCCTGCCACTGACCGGCCAGGGGGTCCAGAACGTATCCCCCAGTGGATCCCGGCAGAAGAAGCGGCGGAGTAGACCTCCCGGCACTCACGCATCCACCGCAGGTCAGCCGGGCCACAAAGCGTTGGGAGCACGTCATGGCCGTAAGCCGAAAGTCACTGGATTCCCGGCGGCTGCTCTCTCGTCGGGGGAGAGACAACTGGCGGCGGGGTCAGGCTGAGAGTCACCACACCTCAGGCAAGGGGCAAGGCGGGGAAAGCGGGGCCTTCGTGGTTGACTTCAGCCGTTACGGCAATTGAACTGGAGCTGTCGGTGTCATTCCCCACCTCAAACCAGCCACGCACCCAGCTCAGCTAACCCAGCCCCGCACCGGCCGTGTGATCGCCCGCTCACTCAACCTGCCTGAACCACACCGAAGCCTCTCAACACCCTCCTCGTCCCTCCCGTTCGCACCCAGCTTGGTGCCGTCAGCTCCCTCAGCCAGGTCGTTGATGCATATTGTGAATAGCTCGGGGCCCCAAACACTGATCCCGGCCGTAACCCATAGTCCTCACTGTCCAGCTCAACAATGCTCAGTGCTGAGGGAGTGCCGCACTGTCGGAGGGTCAGTACTGAGGGAGCGCCGCACTGTCGGAGGGTCAGTACTGAGCGAGCGCCGCACTGTCGGAGGGTCAGTACTGAGGGAGTGCCGCACTGTCGGAGGGTCAGTACTGAGGGAGTGCCGCACTGTCGGAGGGTCAGTACTGAGGGAGCGCCGGACTGTCGGAGGGTCAGTACTGAGGGAGCACCGCACTGTCGGAGGGTCAGTACTGAGGGAGTGCCGCACTGTCGGAGGGTCAGTACTGAGGGAGTGCCGCACTGTCGGAGGGTCAGTACTGAGGGAGTGCCGCACTGTCGGAGGGTCAGTACTGAGGGAACGCCGCACTGTCGGAGGGTCAGTACTGAGGGAGTGCTGCACTGTCGGAGGGTCAGTACTGAGGGAGTGCCGCACTGTCGAAGGGTCAGTACTGAGGGAGCGCCACACTGTCGGAGGGTCAGTACTGAGGGAGTGCCGCACTGTCGGAGGGTCAGTACTGAGGGAGTGCCACACTGTCGGAGGGTCAGTACTGAGGGAGAGCCGCACTGTCGGAGGGTCAGTACTGAGGGAGTACCGCACTGTCGGAGGGTCAGTACTTAGGGAACGCCGCACTGTCGGAGGGTCAGTACTGAGGGAGTGCCGCACTGTCGGAGGGTCAGTACTTAGGGAGTGCTGCACTGTCAGAGGGTCAGTACTGAGGGAGCGCTGCACTGTCGGAGGGTCAGTACTGAGGGTGTGCCGCACTGTCGGAGGGTCAGTACTGAGGGAGTGCCGCACTGTCGGAGGCTCAGTACTGAGGGAGCGCTGCACTGTGGGAGGGTCAGTACTGAGGGAGTGCCGCACTGTTGGAGGGTCAGTACTGAGGGAGTGCCGCACTGTTGGAGGGTCAGTACTGAGGGAGTGCTGCACTGTCGGTGGGTCAGTACTGAGGGAGCACCGCACTGTCGGAGGGTCAGTACTGAGGGAGAGCCGCACTGTCGGAGGGTCAGTACTGAGGGAGTGCCGCACTGTGACAGGGTCAGTACTGAGGGAGTGCCGCACTGTCGGAGGGTCAGTACTGAGGGAGTGCCGCACTGTCGGAGGGTCAGTGCTGAGAGAGTGCCGCACTGTCGGAGGGTCAGTGCTGAGAGAGTGCTGCACTGTCGGAGGGTCAGTACTGACGGAGTGCCGCACTGTCGGAGGGTCAGTACTGACGGAGTGCCGCACTGTCGGAGTGTCAGTACTGAGCGAGTGCCGCACTGTCGGAGGGTCAGTACTGAGGGAGTGCCGCACTGTCGGAGGGTCAGTGCTGAGGGAGCGCCGCACTGTCGGAGGGTCAGTGCTGAGGGAGCGCCGCACTGTCGGAGGGTCAGTACTGAGGGAGTGCCGCACTGTCGGAGGGTCAGTACTGAGGGAGTGCCGCACTGTCGGAGGGTCAGTACTGAGGGAGTGCCGCACTGTCGGAGGGTCAGTATTGAGGGAGTGCCGCACTGTCGGAGGGTCAGTACTGAGGGAGCGCCACACTGTCGGAGGGTCAGTACTGAGGGAGTGCCGCACTGTCGGAGGGTCAGTACTGAGGGAACGCCGCACTGTCGGAGGGTCAGTACTGAGGGAGTGCTGCACTGTCGGAGGGTCAGTACTGAGGGAGTGCCGCACTGTCGGAGGGTCAGTACTGAGGGAGCGCCGCACTGTCGGAGGGTCAGTACTGAGGGAGTGCCGCACTGTCGGAGGGTCAGTACTGAGGGAGTGCCGCACTGTCGGAGGGTCAGTACTGAGGGAGAGCCGCACTGTCGGAGGGTCAGTACTGAGGGAGTACCGCACTGTCGGAGGGTCAGTACTTAGGGAACGCCGCACTGTCGGAGGGTCAGTACTGAGGGAGTGCCGCACTGTCGGAGGGTCAGTACTTAGGGAGTGCTGCACTGTCAGAGGGTCAGTACTGAGGGAGCGCCGCACTGTCGGAGGGTCAGTACTGAGGGTGTGCCGCACTGTCGGAGGGTCAGTACTGAGGGAGTGCCGCACTGTGGGAGGCTCAGTACTGAGGGAGCGCTGCACTGTGGGAGGGTCAGTACTGAGGGAGTGCCGCACTGTTGGAGGGTCAGTACTGAGGGAGTGCCGCACTGTTGGAGGGTCAGTACTGAGGGAGTGCTGCACTGTCGGTGGGTCAGTACTGAGGGAGCACCGCACTGTCGGAGGGTCAGTACTGAGGGAGAGCCGCACTGTCGGAGGGTCAGTACTGAGGGAGCGCCGCACTGTCGGAGGGTCAGTACTGAGGGAGTGCCGCACTGTGACAGGGTCAGTACTGAGGGAGTGCCGCACTGTCGGAGGGTCAGTACTGAGGGAGTGCCGCACTGTCGGAGGGTCAGTACTGAGGGAGAGCCGCACTGTCGGAGGGTCAGTACTGAGGGAGTGCCGCACTGTGACAGGGTCAGTACTGAGGGAGTGCCGCACTGTCGGAGGGTCAGTACTGAGGGAGTGCCGCACTGTCGGAGGGTCAGTGCTGAGAGAGTGCTGCACTGTCGGAGGGTCAGTACTGACGGAGTGCCACACTGTCGGAGGGTCAGTACTGACGGAGTGCCGCACTGTCGGAGTGTCAGTACTGAGCGAGTGCCACACTGTCGGAGGGTCAGTACTGAGCGAGTGCCACACTGTCGGAGGGTCAGTATTGAGGGAGTGCCGCACTGTCGGAGGGTCAGTATTGAGGGAGTGCCGCACTGTCGGAGGGTCAGTACTGAGGGAGTGCCGCACTGTCGGAGGGTCAGTACTGAGGGAGTGCCGCACTGTCAGAGGGTCAGTACTGAGGGAGTCCCGCACTGTCAGAGGGTCAGTACTGATGGAGTGCTGCACTGTCGGAGGGTCAGTACTGAGGGAGTCCCGCACTGTCAGAGGGTCAGTACTGATGGAGTGCTGCACTGTCGGAGGGTCAGTACTAAGTGGCTGAATGGGGCCTCCTCCTGTCCCTGTGTAACAGGCTCGAGGAGGGGGGGCTGAATGGGGCCTCCTCCTGTCCCTGTGTAACAGGCTCGAGGAGGGGGGGGCTGAATGGGGCCTCCTCCTGTTCCTGTGTAACAGGCTCGAGGGGCTGAATGGGGCCTCCTCCTGTTCCTGTGTAACAGGCTCGAGGGGCTGAATGGGGCCTCCTCCTGTCCCTGTGTAACAGGCTCGAGGAGGGGGGGCTGAATGGGGGCCTCCTCCTGTTCCTGTGTAACAGGCTCGAGGAAGGGGGGCTGAATGGGGCCTCCTCCTGTTCCTGTGTAACAGGCTCGAGGGGCTGAATGGGGCCTCCTCCTGTCCCTGTGTAACAGGCTCGAGGGGCTGAATGGGGCCTCCTCCTGTCCCTGTGTAACAGGCTCGAGGAGGGGGGGCTGAATGGGGCCTCCTCCTGTTCCTGTGTAACAGGCTCGAGGAGGGGGCTGAATGGGGCCTCCTCCTGTCCCTGTGTAACAGGCTCGAGGGGCTGAATGGGGCCTCCTCCTGTCCCGGTGTAACAGGCTCGAGGGGCTGAATGGGGCCTCCTCCTGTCCCTGTGTAACAGGCTCGAGGGGCTGAATGGGGCCTCCTCCTGTTCCTGTGTAACAGGCTCGAGGAGGGGGGGCTGAATGGGGCCTCCTCCTGTCCCTGTGTAACAGGCTCGAGGAGAGGCGGCTGAATGGGGCCTCCTCCTGTTCCTGTGTAACAGGCTCGAGGGGCTGAATGGGGCCTCCTCCTGTTCCTGTGTAACAGGCTCGAGGGGCTGAATGGGGCCTCCTCCTGTTCCTGTGTAACAGGCTCGAGGGGCTGAATGGGGCCTCCTCCTGTCCCTGTGTAACAGGCTCGAGGAGGGGGCTGAATGGGGCCTCCTCCTGTCCCTGTGTAACAGGCTCGAGGAGGGGGGCTGAATGGGGCCTCCTCCTGTTCCTGTGTAACAGGCTCGAGGGGCTGAATGGGGCCTCCTCCTGTCCCTGTGTAACAGGCTCGAGGGGCTGAATGGGGCCTCCTCTTGTTCCTGTGTAACAGGCTCGAGGGGCTGAATGGGGCCTCCTCCTGTTCCTGTGTAACAGGCTCGAGGGGCTGAATGGGGCCTCCTCCTGTCCCTGTGTAACAGGCTCGAGGGGCTGAATGGGGCCTCCTCCTGTTCCTGTGTAACAGGCTCGAGGGGCTGAATGGGGCCTCCTCCTGTTCCTGTGTAACAGGCTCGAGGAGGGGGGGGGGTGGTGCTGAATGGGGCCTCCTCCTGTTCCTGTGTAACAGCCTCGAGGAGGGGGCTGAATGGGGCCTCCTCCTGTTCCGATGTTGGTTATGTTACCCCCTTCCACCACGAGATTTTATTTCCTGAAATCACCTTTGGTGTGGCACTTTATCAAACGCCTTCTGGCAATCCCAGTACAGCACATCCACAGCTTTACCTTCATCCACAGCAAGTCGTCAGAGATCTCCAATACATCACGTCAACGTGACATCCGGTGCACAAAGCCGCGTGGACTCTGCCTGATTGCATTGAACTTCACTGTCCCCCTTCCCCCAAGCCTGCCTTCCACCTGTCTCTTGTAGAAACGTAGGAAATCGGAGCGGGGGTGAACCGTTCGCCCCCCTTGCAGTCTGCTCCTCCCTTCAGTCCGAGCTTGGCTGAGCCTCCACCTCACCGACGTGCTCCCGCTCTCTCCCCGTATCCCTTGATCCCTTTGGAGTCCAGCAACCATTTCCTTCTGAAATATCACCTCTTAAATCTCTCGCATTTACCCTGTGAGGGGCGTGAGGCTGTGACCGGCCTGTAGCTTCCTGCTTTGTGTCTCCCTCTCTTTTTGAGTCAGCGAGTTGCGTTCGCTGTTTTCCAATCCAACGGGACCTTCCCTGAGTCCGCCGAATTTCGGAAGATTAAAAACCGGGGCGCCGACGATCTGACTCGCCGCTTCTTTCGAGGCCTGAGGGCGCGGCTCGCCCGGACCTGGGGGGCTTGTCGGCCCGCAGCCCCAACAATTTGCTCAGGACCGCTTCCCCGGTGACCGTCATTTTTCCAGAGCTCTTCCCTCCCTCCCGTTTGCTGATTTGCGGCAATATCTGGGATGTTACCCGCGTCCTGTACAGTGAGGACCAACGCAACATAACCCCTTCAATTCATCTGCCAGCTCCCGACGTTCCAACATTCACTCCACAGACTCACTTGGTACAGGACCAGCGCTGACTTTGCTGACTCGTTTCTTATTGAAATATCGATCGACAGCGCTAGCTGTCTTTATATTTCAGGCGCGAGTTCTCTCGTACTCGGTTTCTCCCTCCTTACTAATATTTTAGTCATTGACGCTTTTTATATTCTGTCCAATCTTCTGCTCTGCCCCCCCCCGCCCCCCTCCGCACCCCCCTCCCCCCCCCCCCCCAGTCGTTGTATAATTATGTCCTTTCTCCTTCACTCTGGTCTTTATCTTTCACGTTTGCGAGGCCAAGCACAGATGGCGAGTCCTCCTCATGCAATTTTTCTTTCTTGTTAGGACGGACCGATCCTGTCTCTTCTGAAATAGCCCCACCAGGCCGAGATTGGAGCCTGGACCTTTCCTGATCTGTGGCCGGTGGGGGCTCAGGGCCACACTGGGGGAGGTGTCGGCTACAGCTCCGGCACTAGGCCGGGATTGGAGCCTGGGCCTCTCTTGATCTGTTGCCGGTGGGGGCTCAGGGCCACACTGGGGGAGGTGTCGGCTACAGCTCTGGCACTAGGCCGGGATTGGAGCCTGGGCCTCTCCTGCTGCGTTGCCTATGGGGGCTAAGGGCCAGACTGGGTGAGGTATCAGCTACAGCTCCGGCACGAGGCCGGGATTGGAGCCTGGACCTCTCCTGCTGCGTTGCCTGTGGGGGCTAAGGGCCAGACTGGGTGAGGTATTGGGTACAGCTCCGGCACTAGGCCGGGATTGGGGCCTGGGCCTCTCCCGCTCTGTCCGTGGGGCTCGGCAGCACACAGCGGGCGTGGGATCAGGCTAACTCTGCGTTAGGCCGGAAATGAAGCCTAGGCCTTTCCTGCTGTTTGTGGGCCGAGCTCAGCGCCCCATCGCGGCGGAGATGTCGGCTGACTCAGCACTAGGCCGGAAATGAAGCCTGGACCTTTGCTGCTCTGCTCTGTCCGGAAGGGCTCAGGTCCACACACACACAGTCTGGGCTCCAGTCGAGGAGAACTGCCTTTCTGTCTGATTGTCTCCTAACTTGATGACCCCCCGCCCCCCCCCGCCACCCCCCTCCCCCCAGGTTGGCCTCCAAAGGCCTGACGGATTGTGCTGCTGAGATCCTTAGGTCCAGCCTGAGTACCAAGCAGTGTCAGCGCACACTCAACCTCCAGGCCAACGTCTTCTCCGACCGATCAGGGACAGGCCTCCTGGGCCTCGTCCCGACCTGGAGGAGATAAGGTGACAGCTCCAACCGTACAGAAAGGATGTCAGAAACAGAGAACTCGGTGTGGGACTCGCTCCCGCGGGGAGAGTGTGGGACTCGCTCCCGCGGGGAGAGTGTGGGAGTCGCTCCCGCGGGGAGAGTGTGGGACTCGCTCCCGCGGGAGAGTGTGGGAGTCGCTCCCGCGGGGAGAGTGTGGGACTCGCTCCCGCGGGGAGAGTGTGGGACTCGCTCCCGCGGGGAGAGTGTGGGACTCGCTCCCGCGGGGAGAGTGTGGGGACTCGCTCCCGCGGGGAGCGGGGGAGAGTGTGGGACTCGCTCCCACGGGGAGCGGGGAGAGTGTGGGACTCGCTCCCACGGGGAGCGGGGAGAGTGTGGGACTCGCTCCCACGGGGAGCGGGGAGAGTGTGGGTCTCGCTCCCCGCGGGGAGCGGGGAGAGTGTGGGACTCGCTCCCAGCGGGGAGCGGGGAGAGTGTGGGACTCGCTCCCACGGGGAGCGGGGAGAGTGTGGGACTCGCTCCCACGGGGAGCGGGGAGAGTGTGGGACTCGCTCCCACGGGGAGCGGGGGAGAATGTGGGACTCGATCCCACGGGGAGAGTGTGGGACTCGCTCCCACGGGGAGAGTGTGGGACTCGCTCCCACGGGGAGCGGGGAGAGTGTGGGACTTACTCCCACGGGAGCGGGGAGAATGTGGGACTCGCTCCCACGGGGAGCGGGGAGAGTGTGGGACTCGCTCCCGCGGGGAGCGGGGAGAGTGTGGGACTCGCTCCCACGGGGAGCGGGGAGAGTGTGGGACTCGCTCCCACGGGGAGCGGGGAGAGTGTGGGACTCGCTCCCACGGGGAGCGGGGAGAATGTGGGACTCGGTCCCACGGGGAGAGTGTGGGACTCGCTCCCACAGGGAGAGTGTGGGACTCGCTCCCACGGGGAGTGGGGAGAATGTGGGACTCGCTCCCACGGGGAGCGGGGAGAATGTGGGACTCGCTCCCGCGGGGAGCGGGGAGAGTGTGGGACTCGCTCCCACGGGGAGCGGGGAGAATGTGGGACTCGCTCCCACGGGGAGCGGGGAGAATGTGGGACTCGCTCCCACGGGGAGCGGGGAGAGTGTGGGACTCGCTCCCACGGGGAGCGGGGAGAGTGTGGGACTCGCTCCCACGGGGAGCGGGGAGAATGTGGGACTCGCTCCCACGGGGAGCGGGGAGAGTGTGGGACTCGGTCCCACGGGGAGCGGGGAGAGTGTGGGACTCGCTCCCACGGGGAGCGGGGAGAGTGTGGGACTCACTCCCACGGGGAGAATGTGGTACTCGCTCCCACGGGGAGCGGGGAGAGTGTGGGACTCGGTCCCACGGGGAGCGGGGAGAGTGTGGGACTCACTCCCACGGGGAGCGGGGAGAATGTGGGACTCGCTCCCACGGGGAGCGGGGAGAATGTGGGACTCGCTCCCACGGGGAGAATGTGGGACTCGCTCCCACGGGGAGTGGGGAGAGTGTGGGACTCGCTCCCACGGGGAGAGTGTGGGACTCGCTCCCACGGGGAGCGGGGAGAATGAGGGCAGCCAATTTGCGCACAGCAAGATCCCACACACACAAAAATGAGAGCCCACAATGAGTTAAGTTTGAGTTTTCAATGATTCTGATTGAGGGATGAATATTAGGCATAGGACGTTACAGAAGTTCCCCTCCACCAAGGGTGATCTTGGGTCCTAACACTCCTACACCCCACCCCACAGCCCCGCTCCCCGAGGGGAGACTTGGCTGATCATCTCACCCTGGAAGACAAATTAAATTAAATGATTGCCTATTTAACTATTATTTATCAACATCCTGGGGGTTTTACCATTGACCAGAAACTGAACGGGGACCAGCCATATAAATACTGTGGCTACAAGAGCAGGTCAGAGGCTGGGAATCCTGCGGAGAGTAACTCACCTCCTGACTCCCCAAAGCCTGTCCACCATCTACAAGGCACAAGTCAGGAGTGTGATGGGATACTCCCCACTTGCCTGGATGAGTTGCAGCTCCCACAACACTCGAGAAGTTCGACACCGTCCAGGACAAAGCAGACCCGCTCGATCGGCCCCCCATCCACAAACATTCACTCCCTCCACCACCGACGCACAGTAGCAGCAGCGTGTGTACCATCTACAAGATGCACTGCAGCAACTCACCAAGGCTCCTTCGACAGCACCTTCCAAACCCACCACCTCTACCATCTAGAAGGACAAGGGCAGCAGACACATGGGGAACACCCACCGCCTGGAAGTTCCCCTCCGAGCCCCTCACCATCCCGACTTGGAAATATATCGGCTGTTCCTTCACTGTTGCTGGGTCAAAATCCTGGAACTCCCACCCTAACAGCACCGTGGGAGTACCTACACCACACGGACAAAATCCTGGAACTCCCTCCCTAACAGCACTGTGGGTGTACCTACACCCCATGGACAAAATCCTGGAACTCCCCACCCTAACAGCACTGTGGGTGTACCTACACCACACAGGACAAAATCCTGGAACTCCCTCCCTAACAGCACCGTGGGTGTAGCTACACCACACGGACAAAATCCTGGAACTCCCTCCCTAACAGCGCTGTGGGTGTACCTACACCACATGGACAAAATCCTGGAACTCCCTCCCTAACAGCGCCGTGGGTGTACCTACACCACACTGACAAAATCCTGGAACTGCCTCCCTAACAGCGCTGTGGGTGTACCTACACCACACGGGACAAAATCCTGGAACTCCCTCCCTAACAGCGCTGTGGGTGTACCTACACCACACGGACAAAATCCTGGAACTCCCTCCCTAACAGCACTGTGGGTGTACCTACACCACTTGGACAAAATCCTGGAACTCCCTCCCTAACAGCGCTGTGGGTGTACCTACACCACACTGACAAAATCCTGGAACTGCCTCCCTAACAGCGCTGTGGGTG
>JANJGN010003661.1:0-41998 GCA_026770705.1 Isurus oxyrinchus | reverse complement strand
GGGGGAGGGCGGGAGACGGACTCAGTCTGGCGGGGGCACGGGGTGGGGGGGAGGGGGTGAGAGGGACTCTGTCTGGTGGGGGCATGGTGTAGGGTGGAGAAGGACTCTGTCTGGCGGGGGCACGGGGTCGGGGGGAGGGGGGGAGAGGGACTCTGTCTGGTGGGGGCACAGGGTGGGGGTGAGGGGGGAGAGGGAATCTGTCTGGTGAGGGCACGGGGTTGGGGGAGGGGGGAGAGGGACTCATTCTGGCGGGGGCACGGGGTGGGGGTGGGAGAGGGACAGTCTGGCGGGGGATGGGGTGGGGGGTGAGGGGGGGAGAGGGACTCAGACTGGCGGGGGCTGGGGTGGGGGGGAGGTGGGGAGAGGGACTCAGTATGGTGAGGGCTGGGGTGGGGGGGAGGGGGGTAGAGGGACTCAGTCTGGAGGGGGCTGGGGTGGGAGGGGAGTGGGGAGAGGGACTCTGTCTGGCGGGGGCTGGGGTGGGTAGGGTGAGGGGGAGAGGCACTCAGTCATGCGGGGTCTGGGGTGGGGGGGAGGGTGGAAGAGGGTCAAGTCTGGCGGGGGCTGGGGTGGCGGGGTGGGGGGGAGAGGGTCTCAGTCTGGCGGGGGCTGGGGTTGGGGGGAGGGTGGAGAGGGACTCAGTCTGGCAGGGGCTGGGGTGGGGGGGAGAGGGGGAGAGGGACTCTGTGTCGCGGGGATGGGGTGGGGGGGAGGTGGGGAGAGGGACTCTTTCTCGCGGGGTCTTGGTGGGGCATGAGGGGGGGAGAGGGACTCTGTCTCGCAGGGGCTGGGTTGGGAGAAGGGGGTAGAGGGACTCTGTCTCGCGGGGGCTGTGGTCGGGGGAGAGGGGGAGAGGGTCTCTGTCTCGCGGGGGCTGGGGAGGATGGGAGGGGAGAGGGGACTCTGTCTCGCAGGGGCTGGGAGGGGGTGAGGGGGGAAGAGGGACTCTGGTGTGGGCATGGGGTGGGGGGAAGGGGGGGAGAGGGTCTCTGTCTCGCGGGGGCTGGGTTGGATGGGAGGGGGGAGAGGGCCTCTGTCTCGCGGGGACTGGGGAGGGGGGGAGGGGGGAGAGGGACTCTGGCGGGGGCACGGGTTTGGGGGGGGAGAAGGACTCTGTCTGGCGGGGGCTGAGGTGGAGGGTATTGGGGGAGAGGGACACTGTCTGGCGGGGGCACTGGGTGGGGGGAGGGGGGAGAGGGACTCTGGCGGGGGCACGGGGTAGGGGAGGGCGGGAGACGGACTCAGTCTGGCGGGGGCATTGGGTGGGGGGGAGGGGGTGAGAGGGACTCTGTCTGGTGGGGGCATGGTGTAGGGTGGAGAGGGACTCTGTCTGGCGGGGGCACGGGGTCGGGGGGAGGGGGGAAGAGGGACTCTGTCTGGCGGGGGCACAGGGTGGGGGTGAGGGGGGAGAGGGAATCTGTCTGGTGAGGGCACGGGGTTGGGGGGAGGGGGGAGAGGGACTCATTCTGGCGGGGGCACGGGGTGGGGGTGGGAGAGGGACAGTCTGGCGGAGGATGGGGTGGGGGTGAGGGGGGGAGAGGGACTCAGACTGGCGGGGGCTGGGGTGGGGGGAGTTGGGGAGAGGGACTCAGTATTGTGAGGGCTGGGGTGGGGGGGAGGGGGGTAGAGGGACTCAGTCTGGAGGGGGCTGGGGTGGGAGGGGAGTGGGGAGAGGGACTCTGTCTGGCGGGGGCTGGGGTGGGTAGGGTGAGGGTGAGAGGCACTCAGTCATGCGGGTGCTGGGGTGGGGGGGAGGGTGGGAGAGGGTCAAGTCTGGCGGGGGCTGGGGGTGGCGGGGTGGGGGGGAGAGGGTCTCAGTCTGGCGGGGGCTGGGGTTGGGGGTGAGGGTGGAGAGGGACTCAGTCTGGCAGGGGCTGGGGTGGGGGGAGAGGGGGAGAGGGACTCCGTCATGCGGGGCTGGGGTGGGGGGGTAGGGGAGGAGAGGGACTCAGAAGGTGGGGGCAGGGGTGGGAGGGGAGGGGGGGAGAGGGACTCAGTCTGGCGGGGGCTGGGGTGGGTGGGGAGGAGGGGAGAGGGACTCAGTCTGGCGGGGGCTGGGGTGGGGGGGAGAGGGACTTTGTCTGGCGGGGGCTGGGGTGGGGCGGAGGGGGGGACAGGGACTTTGTCTGGCGAGGGCTGGGGCGGGGGGGAGGGGGGGAGAGGGAGTCAGTCCGGCGGGGGCTGGGGTGGGGCGGACGTGGGGAGAGGGACTCAGTCCGGCGGGGGCTGGGGTTGGGGGGAGGGGGGGAGAGGTTCATAGTCCGTCGGGGACTGGGGTGCGGGTGAGGGGGGGAGAGGGACTTAGTCTCGGGGTGGTGTGTGCGAGAGCGACTTAGTCTCAGGCAGGGTGGTGTGAGGGTGAGGGGGGAGAGGGACTTAGTCTCCGGGGTGTAGGAGGGAGGGGGGTGAGAGGGTCTCAGTCTCAGGGAGGGTGGGGTGTGGGGGGTAGAGGGACAGTCTCGGGTGGGTGGGATGGGGGGGGAGGGGGGAGAGCAACTTTGTCTCGCAGGGGCTGGGGTGGGGGGGAGTGGGGAGAGGGACTTTGTCTCGCGGGGGCTGGGGTCGGGGGAAGGGGGAGAGGGACTTTGTCTCGTGGGAGCTGGGGTGGGTAGGGTGAGGGGGAGAGGGACTCAGTCTGGTGGGGGCTGGGGTGTGGGGGAGGGTGGGAGAGGGACTCAGACTGGCGGGGGCTGGGGTGGGGGGGTGGGGGGGAGAGGGACATTGTCTCGCGGGGGGTGGGGTGGGGAGGAGGGGGAGAGGGACATTGTCTCGCGGGTGCTGGGTGGGGGGAGCACGTGTGGGACTTTGTCTCGCGGGGGCTGGGGTGGGGGGGTGTGGGGAGAGGGACTCTGTCTCGCGGGGTCTGGGGTGGGGGTAGGGGTGGAGAGGGACTCTGTGTCGCGGGGGCTGGGGTGGGGGGAGGTGGGGAGAGGGACTCTTTCTCGCGGGCCTTGGTGGGGGATGAGGCGGGGAGAGGGACTCTGTCTCGCGGGGGCTGGGGTGGGGGGAAGGGGGTAGAGGGATTCTGTCTCGCGGGGGCTGTGGTGGGGGGAGAGGGGGAGAGGGTCTCTGTCTCGTGAGGGCTGGGGAGGATGGGAGGGGGGAGAGGGGCTCTGTCTCACAGGGGCTGGGGAGGGGATGAGGGGGGAAGAGGGACTCTGGTGTGGGCAGGGGGTGGGGGTAGGCGGGAGAGGGTCTCTGTCTCGCGGGGACTGGGGAGGGGGGGACGGGGGAGAGGGACTCTGGCGGGGGCACGGGGTTGGGGGGGAGAGGGACTCTGTCTGGCGGGGGCTGAGGTGGAGGGTATTGGGGGAGAGGGACACTGTCTAGCGGGGGCACTGGGTGGGGGGAGGGGGGAGAGGGACTCTGGCGGGGGCACGGGGTGGGGGTGAGGGCGGGAGACGGACTCAGTCTGGCGGGGGCACGGGGTGGGGGGGAGGGGGGGGAGAGGGGACTCTGTCTGGCGGGGGCTGGGGTGGGGGGGAGAGGGGGAGAGGGACTCCGTCATGCGGGGCTGGGGTGGGGGGGTAGGGGAGGAGAGGGACTCAGAAGGTGGGGGCAGGGGTGGGAGGGGAGGGGGGGGAGAGGGACTCAGTCTGGCGGGGGCTGGGGTGGGTGGGAGGAGGGGAGAGGGACTCAGTCTGGCGGGGGCTGGGGTGGGGGGGAGAGGGACTTTGTCTGGCGGGGGCTGGGGTGGGGCGGAGGGGGGGACAGGTACTTTGTCTGGCGGGGGCTGGGTCGGGGCGGAGGGGGGACAGGGACTTTGTCTGGCGAGGGCTGGGGCGGGGGGGAGGGGGGGAGAGGGAGTCAGTCCGGCGGGGGCTGGGGTGGGGCGGACGTGGGGAGAGGGACTCAGTCCGGCGGGGGCTGGGGTTGGGGGGAGGGGGGGGAGAGGTTCATAGTCCGTCGGGGACTGGGGTGCGGGTGAGGGGGGGAGAGGGACTTAGTCTCGGGGTGGTGGTGTGTGCGAGAGCGACTTAGTCTCAGGCAGGGTGGTGTGAGGGTGAGGGGGGAGAGGGACTTAGTCTCCGGGGTGTAGGAGGGAGGGGGTGAGAGGGTCTCAGTCTCAGGGAGGGTGGGGTGTGGGGGGTAGAGGGACAGTCTCGGGTGGGTGGGATGGGGGGGAGGGGGGGAGAGCAACTTTGTCTCGCAGGGGCTGGGGTGGGGGGGAGTGGGGAGAGGGACTTTGTCTCGCGGGGGCTGGGGTCGGGGGAAGGGGGAGAGGGACTTTGTCTCGTGGGAGCTGGGGTGGGTAGGGTGAGGGGGAGAGGGACTCAGTCTGGTGGGGGCTGGGGTGTGGGGGAGGGTGGGAGAGGGACTCAGACTGGCGGGGGCTGGGGTGGGGGGGTGGGGGGGAGAGGGACATTGTCTCGCGGGGGGTGGGGTGGGGAGGAGGGGGAGAGGGACATTGTCTCGCGGGTGCTGGGGTGGGGGGGGAGCACGTGTGGGACTTTGTCTCGCGGGGGCTGGGGTGGGGGGGTGTGGGGAGAGGGACTCTGTCTCGCGGGGTCTGGGGTGGGGGGTAGGGGTGGAGAGGGACTCTGTGTCGCGGGGGCTGGGGTGGGGGGGAGGTGGGGAGAGGGACTCTTTCTCGCGGGGCCTTGGTGGGGATGAGGCGGGGAGAGGGACTCTGTCTCGCGGGGGCTGGGGTGGGGGGAAGGGGGTAGAGGGATTCTGTCTCGCGGGGGCTGTGGTGGGGGGAGAGGGGGAGAGGGTCTCTGTCTCGTGAGGGCTGGGGAGGATGGGAGGGGGGAGAGGGGCTCTGTCTCACAGGGGCTGGGGAGGGGATGAGGGGGGAAGAGGGACTCTGGTGTGGGCAGGGGGTGGGGTAGGCGGGGAGAGGGTCTCTGTCTCGCGGGGACTGGGGAGGGGGGGACGGGGGAGAGGGACTCTGGCGGGGGCACGGGGTTGGGGGGGAGAGGGACTCTGTCTGGCGGGGGCTGAGGTGGAGGGTATTGGGGGAGAGGGACACTGTCTAGCGGGGGCACTGGGTGGGGGGGAGGGGGGAGAGGGACTCTGGCGGGGGCACGGGGTGGGGGGAGGGCGGGAGACGGACTCAGTCTGGCGGGGGCACGGGGTGGGGGGGAGGGGGGGAGAGGGACTCTGTCTGGCGGGGGCACAGGGTGGGGGTGAGGGGGGGAGAGGGACTCTGTCTGGTGTGGGCACGGGGTGGGGGGGAGGGGGGTAGAGGGACTCAGTCTGGAGGGGGCACGGGGGTCGGGGGGAGGGGGGAAGAGGGACTCTGTCTGGCGGGGGGCACAGGGTGGGGGTGAGGGTGGAGAGGGAATCTGTCTGGTGAGGGCACGGGGTTGGGGGGAGGGGGGAGAGGGACTCATTCTGGCGGGGGCACGGGGTGGGGGTGGGAGAGGGACAGTCTGGCGGAGGATGGGGTGGGGGGTGAGGGGGGGAGAGGGACTCAGACTGGCGGGGGCTGGGGTGGGGGGAGTTGGGGAGAGGGACTCAGTATTGTGAGGGCTGGGGTGGGGGGAGGGGGGTAGAGGGACTCAGTCTGGAGGGGGCTGGGGTGGGAGGGGAGTGGGGAGAGGGACTCTGTCTGGCGGGGGCTGGGGTGGGTAGGGTGAGGGTGAGAGGCACTCAGTCATGCGGGTGCTGGGGTGGGGGGAGGGTGGGAGAGGGTCAAGTCTGGCGGGGGCTGGGGTGGCGGGGTGGGGGGGAGAGGGTCTCAGTCTGGCGGGGGCTGGGGTTGGGGGGTGAGGGTGGAGAGGGACTCAGTCTGGCAGGGGCTGGGGTGGGGGGGAGAGGGGGAGAGGGACTCCGTCATGCGGGGCTGGGGTGGGGGGGTAGGGGAGGAGAGGGACTCAGAAGGTGGGGGCAGGGGTGGGAGGGGAGGGGGGAGAGGGACTCAGTCTGGCGGGGGCTGGGGTGGGTGGGGAGGAGGGGAGAGGGACTCAGTCTGGCGGGGGCTGGGGTGGGGGGGAGAGGGACTTTGTCTGGCGGGGGCTGGGGTGGGGCGGAGGGGGGACAGGTACTTTGTCTGGCGGGGGCTGGGTCGGGGCGGAGGGGGGACAGGGACTTTGTCTGGCGAGGGCTGGGGCGGGGGGGAGGGGGGGGAGAGGGAGTCAGTCCGGCGGGGGCTGGGGTGGGGCGGACGTGGGGAGAGGGACTCAGTCCGGCGGGGGCTGGGGTTGGGGGGAGGGGGGGAGAGGTTCATAGTCCGTCGGGGACTGGGGTGCGGGTGAGGGGGGGAGAGGGACTTAGTCTCGGGGTGGTGTGTGCGAGAGCGACTTAGTCTCAGGCAGGGTGGTGTGAGGGTGAGGGGGGAGAGGGACTTAGTCTCCGGGGTGTAGGAGGGAGGGGGTGAGAGGGTCTCAGTCTCAGGGAGGGTGGGGTGTGGGGGGTAGAGGGACAGTCTCGGGTGGGTGGGATGGGGGGGAGGGGGGAGAGCAACTTTGTCTCGCAGGGGCTGGGGTGGGGGGGAGTGGGGAGAGGGACTTTGTCTCGCGGGGGCTGGGGTCGGGGGAAGGGGGAGAGGGACTTTGTCTCGTGGGAGCTGGGGTGGGTAGGGTGAGGGGGAGAGGGACTCAGTCTGGTGGGGGCTGGGGTGTGGGGGAGGGTGGGAGAGGGACTCAGACTGGCGGGGGCTGGGGTGGGGGGGTGGGGGGGGAGAGGGACATTGTCTCGCGGGGGGTGGGGTGGGGAGGAGGGGGAGAGGGACATTGTCTCGCGGGTGCTGGGGTGGGGGGAGCACGTGTGGGACTTTGTCTCGCGGGGGCTGGGGTGGGGGGGGTGTGGGGAGAGGGACTCTGTCTCGCGGGGTCTGGGGTGGGGGGGGTAGGGGTGGAGAGGGACTCTGTGTCGCGGGGGCTGGGGTGGGGGGGAGGTGGGGAGAGGGACTCTTTCTCGCGGGGCCTTGGTGGGGGATGAGGCGGGGGAGAGGGACTCTGTCTCGCGGGGGCTGGGGTGGGGGGAAGGGGGGTAGAGGGATTCTGTCTCGCGGGGGCTGTGGTGGGGGGAGAGGGGGAGAGGGTCTCTGTCTCGTGAGGGCTGGGGAGGATGGGAGGGGGGAGAGGGGCTCTGTCTCACAGGGGCTGGGGAGGGGATGAGGGGGAAGAGGGACTCTGGTGTGGGCAGGGGGTGGGGGTAGGCGGGGAGAGGGTCTCTGTCTCGCGGGGGACTGGGGAGGGGGGGACGGGGGAGAGGGACTCTGGCGGGGGCACGGGGTTGGGGGGGAGAGGGACTCTGTCTGGCGGGGGCTGAGGTGGAGGGTATTGGGGGAGAGGGACACTGTCTAGCGGGGGCACTGGGTGGGGGGGAGGGGGGAGAGGGACTCTGGCGGGGGCACGGGGTGGGGGGAGGGCGGGAGACGGACTCAGTCTGGCGGGGGCACGGGGTGGGGGGGAGGGGGGGAGAGGGACTCTGTCTGGCGGGGGCTGGGGTGGGGGGGAGAGGGGGAGAGGGACTCCGTCATGCGGGGCTGGGGTGGGGGGGGTAGGGGAGGAGAGGGACTCAGAAGGTGGGGGCAGGGGTGGGAGGGGAGGGGGGGAGAGGGACTCAGTCTGGCGGGGGCTGGGGTGGGTGGGGAGGAGGGGAGAGGGACTCAGTCTGGCGGGGGCTGGGGTGGGGGGGAGAGGGACTTTGTCTGGCGGGGGCTGGGGTGGGGCGGAGGGGGGGACAGGTACTTTGTCTGGCGGGGGCTGGGTCGGGGCGGAGGGGGGACAGGGACTTTGTCTGGCGAGGGCTGGGGCGGGGGGGAGGGGGGGAGAGGGAGTCAGTCCGGCGGGGGCTGGGGTGGGGCGGACGTGGGGAGAGGGACTCAGTCCGGCGGGGGCTGGGGTTGGGGGGAGGGGGGGAGAGGTTCATAGTCCGTCGGGGACTGGGGTGCGGGTGAGGGGGGGAGAGGGACTTAGTCTCGGGGTGGTGTGTGCGAGAGCGACTTAGTCTCAGGCAGGGTGGTGTGAGGGTGAGGGGGGAGAGGGACTTAGTCTCCGGGGTGTAGGAGGGAGGGGGTGAGAGGGTCTCAGTCTCAGGGAGGGTGGGGTGTGGGGGGTAGAGGGACAGTCTCGGGTGGGTGGGATGGGGGGGAGGGGGGAGAGCAACTTTGTCTCGCAGGGGCTGGGGTGGGGGGGAGTGGGGAGAGGGACTTTGTCTCGCGGGGGCTGGGGTCGGGGGAAGGGGGAGAGGGACTTTGTCTCGTGGGAGCTGGGGTGGGTAGGGTGAGGGGAGAGGGACTCAGTCTGGTGGGGGCTGGGGTGTGGGGGAGGGTGGGAGAGGGACTCAGACTGGCGGGGGCTGGGGTGGGGGGGTGGGGGGGAGAGGGACATTGTCTCGCGGGGGGTGGGGTGGGGAGGAGGGGGAGAGGGACATTGTCTCGCGGGTGCTGGGGTGGGGGGGAGCACGTGTGGGACTTTGTCTCGCGGGGGCTGGGGTGGGGGGGTGTGGGGAGAGGGACTCTGTCTCGCGGGGTCTGGGGTGGGGGGTAGGGGTGGAGAGGGACTCTGTGTCGCGGGGGCTGGGGTGGGGGGGAGGTGGGGAGAGGGACTCTTTCTCGCGGGGCCTTGGTGGGGGATGAGGCGGGGAGAGGGACTCTGTCTCGCGGGGGCTGGGGTGGGGGGAAGGGGGTAGAGGGATTCTGTCTCGCGGGGGCTGTGGTGGGGGGAGAGGGGGAGAGGGTCTCTGTCTCGTGAGGGCTGGGGAGGATGGGAGGGGGGAGAGGGGCTCTGTCTCACAGGGGCTGGGGAGGGGATGAGGGGGGAAGAGGGACTCTGGTGTGGGCAGGGGGTGGGGGTAGGCGGGGAGAGGGTCTCTGTCTCGCGGGGACTGGGGAGGGGGGGACGGGGGAGAGGGACTCTGGCGGGGGCACGGGGTTGGGGGGGGAGAGGGACTCTGTCTGGCGGGGGCTGAGGTGGAGGGTATTGGGGGAGAGGGACACTGTCTAGCGGGGGCACTGGGTGGGGGGAGGGGGGAGAGGGACTCTGGCGGGGGCACGGGGTGGGGGGAGGGCGGGAGACGGACTCAGTCTGGCGGGGGCACGGGGTGGGGGGGAGGGGGGGAGAGGGACTCTGTCTGGCGGGGGCACAGGGTGGGGGTGAGGGGGGGAGAGGGACTCTGTCTGGTGTGGGCACGGGGTGGGGGGGAGGGGGGTAGAGGGACTCAGTCTGGAGGGGGCACGGGGTCGGGGGGAGGGGGGAAGAGGGACTCTGTCTGGCGGGGGCACAGGGTGGGGGTGAGGGTGGAGAGGGAATCTGTCTGGTGAGGGCACGGGGTTGGGGGGAGGGGGGAGAGGGACTCATTCTGGCGGGGGCACGGGGTGGGGGTGGGAGAGGGACAGTCTGGCGGAGGATGGGGTGGGGGGTGAGGGGGGGAGAGGGACTCAGACTGGCGGGGGCTGGGGTGGGGGGAGTTGGGGAGAGGGACTCAGTATTGTGAGGGCTGGGGTGGGGGGGAGGGGGTAGAGGGACTCAGTCTGGAGGGGGCTGGGGTGGGAGGGGAGTGGGGAGAGGGACTCTGTCTGGCGGGGGCTGGGGTGGGTAGGGTGAGGGTGAGAGGCACTCAGTCATGCGGGTGCTGGGGTGGGGGGGAGGGTGGGAGAGGGTCAAGTCTGGCGGGGGCTGGGGTGGCGGGGTGGGGGGGAGAGGGTCTCAGTCTGGCGGGGGCTGGGGTTGGGGGTGAGGGTGGAGAGGGACTCAGTCTGGCAGGGGCTGGGGTGGGGGGGAGAGGGGGAGAGGGACTCCGTCATGCGGGGCTGGGGTGGGGGGGTAGGGGAGGAGAGGGACTCAGAAGGTGGGGGCAGGGGTGGGAGGGGAGGGGGGAGAGGGACTCAGTCTGGCGGGGGCTGGGGTGGGTGGGGAGGAGGGGAGAGGGACTCAGTCTGGCGGGGGCTGGGGTGGGGGGGAGAGGGACTTTGTCTGGCGGGGGCTGGGGTGGGGCGGAGGGGGGGGACAGGTACTTTGTCTGGCGGGGGCTGGGTCGGGGCGGAGGGGGGACAGGGACTTTGTCTGGCGAGGGCTGGGGCGGGGGGGAGGGGGGGAGAGGGAGTCAGTCCGGCGGGGGCTGGGGTGGGGCGGACGTGGGGAGAGGGACTCAGTCCGGCGGGGGCTGGGGTTGGGGGGAGGGGGGGAGAGGTTCATAGTCCGTCGGGGACTGGGGTGCGGGTGAGGGGGGGAGAGGGACTTAGTCTCGGGGTGGTGTGTGCGAGAGCGACTTAGTCTCAGGCAGGGTGGTGTGAGGGTGAGGGGGGAGAGGGACTTAGTCTCCGGGGTGTAGGAGGGAGGGGGTGAGAGGGTCTCAGTCTCAGGGAGGGTGGGGTGTGGGGGGTAGAGGGACAGTCTCGGGTGGGTGGGATGGGGGGGAGGGGGGAGAGCAACTTTGTCTCGCAGGGGCTGGGGTGGGGGGGAGTGGGGAGAGGGACTTTGTCTCGCGGGGGCTGGGGTCGGGGGAAGGGGGGAGAGGGACTTTGTCTCGTGGGAGCTGGGGTGGGTAGGGTGAGGGGGAGAGGGACTCAGTCTGGTGGGGGCTGGGGTGTGGGGGAGGGTGGGAGAGGGACTCAGACTGGCGGGGGCTGGGGTGGGGGGGTGGGGGGGAGAGGGACATTGTCTCGCGGGGGGTGGGGTGGGGAGGAGGGGGAGAGGGACATTGTCTCGCGGGTGCTGGGGTGGGGGGGAGCACGTGTGGGACTTTGTCTCGCGGGGGCTGGGGTGGGGGGGTGTGGGGAGAGGGACTCTGTCTCGCGGGGTCTGGGGTGGGGGGTAGGGGTGGAGAGGGACTCTGTGTCGCGGGGGCTGGGGTGGGGGGGAGGTGGGGAGAGGGACTCTTTCTCGCGGGGCCTTGGTGGGGGATGAGGCGGGGAGAGGGACTCTGTCTCGCGGGGCTGGGGTGGGGGGAAGGGGGTAGAGGGATTCTGTCTCGCGGGGGCTGTGGTGGGGGGAGAGGGGGAGAGGGTCTCTGTCTCGTGGGGGCTGGGGAGGATGGGAGGGGGGAGAGGGGCTCTGTCTCACAGGGGCTGGGGAGGGGATGAGGGGGGAAGAGGGACTCTGGTGTGGGCAGGGGGTGGGGGTAGGCGGGGAGAGGGTCTCTGTCTCGCGGGGACTGGGGAGGGGGGGACGGGGGAGAGGGACTCTGGCGGGGGCACGGGGTTGGGGGGGAGAGGGACTCTGTCTGGCGGGGGCTGAGGTGGAGGGTATTGGGGGAGAGGGACACTGTCTAGCGGGGGCACTGGGTGGGGGGGAGGGGGGAGAGGGACTCTGGCGGGGGCACGGGGTGGGGGGAGGGCGGGAGACGGACTCAGTCTGGCGGGGGCACGGGGTGGGGGGGAGGGGGGGAGAGGGACTCTGTCTGGCGGGGGCACAGGGTGGGGGTGAGGGGGGGAGAGGGACTCTGTCTGGTGTGGGCACGGGGTGGGGGGGGAGGGGGGTAGAGGGACTCAGTCTGGAGGGGGCTGAGGTGGGAGGGGAGTGGGGAGAGGGACTCTGTCTGGCGGGGGCTGGGGTGGGGGGTAGGGTGGGAGAGGGTCAAGTCTGGCAGGGGCTGGGGTGGCGGGGTGGGGATGAGAGGGTCTCAGTCTGGCGGGGGCTGGGGTTGGGGGGGAGGGGGGGAGAGGGACTCAGTCTGGCAGGGGCTGGGGTGGGAGAGAGAGGGGGAGAGGGACTCAGTCATGCGGGGGCTGGGATGGGGGGTAGGGGAGGAGAGGGACTCAGAAGGTGGGGGCAGGGATGGGAGGGGAGGGGGGAGAGGGACTCAGTCTGGCGGGGGCTGGGGTGGTGCGGAGCGGGGGACAGGGACTTTGTCTGGCGGGGGCTGGGGTGGGGCGGAGGGGGGTACAGGGACTTTGTCTGGCGAGGGCTGGGGCTGGGGGGAGGTGGGGAGAGGGAGACAGTCCGGCGGGGGCTGGGGTGGGGCGGCGGTGGGGTGAGGGACTCAGTCCGGTAGGGGCTGGGGTGGGGCGGAGGGGGGGGAGATGTTCATTGTCCGTCAGGGGCTGGGGTGCGGGTGAGGGGGGAGAGGGACTTAGTCTCGGGGTGGTGTGTGGGAGAGTGACTTAGTCTCAGCAGGGTGGTGTGAGGGTGAGGGGGGAGAGGGACTTAGTCTCCGGGGTGTGGGAGGGAGGGGGGTGAGAGGGTCTCAGTCTCGGGAGGGTGGGGTGTGGGGGGTAGAGGGACAGTCTCGGGTGGATGGGATGGGGGGGAGGGGGCTAGAGGGACTTTGTCTCGCGGGCGCTGGGGTGGGGGAGGGGGGAGAGCAACTTTGTCTTGTGGGGGCTGGGGTGGGGGGGAGGGGGTAGAGGGACTTTGTCTCGTGGGGGCTGGGGTGGGGGGGAGGGGGCAGAGGGACTTTGTCTCGCGGGGGCTGTGGTGGGGGGAGGGGGGTGAGGGACTTTGTCTCGCGGGGGCTGGGGTGGGGGGGAGGAGGGGAGTGGGACTTTGTCTCGTGGGCGGTGGGGTTGGGAGGAGGGGGGAGAGGGACTTTGTCTCGCGGGGGCTGGGGTGGGGGGGAGGGTGTGTGGGACTTTGTCTCGCGGGGTCTGGGGTGGGGGGGAGGGGGGAGAGGGACTCTGTCTCGTGGGGGCTGGGGTGGCGGGGAGGGGCGGAGAGGGACTCTGTCTCGCGGGGGCTGGGGTGGGGGGGAGGGGGGGAGAGGGACTCTGTCTCGCGGGCCTTGGTGGGGGGAAGGGGGTAGAGGGACTCTGTCTTGCGGGGGCTGGGATGGGGGGAAGGGGGGTGAGGGACTCTGTCTTGCGGGGGCTGGGGTGGTGGGGAGGGAGCGGTGGGGAGAGGGACTCTGTCTCGCGGGGGCTGTAGTGGGGGGGAGGGGGGGAGAGGGACTCTGTCTCGCGAAGGCTGGGTAGGATGGGAGGGGGAGAGGGACTCTGTCTTGCGGGGGCTGGGGTTGGGGGGGTAGAGGGACTCTGGCGGGGTCACGGGGTGGGGGGTAGGGGGGGAGGGTCTCTGTCTCGCGGGGGCTGGGTTGGATGGGAGGGGGGAGAGGGACTCAATCTCGCGGGGGCTGGGGAGGGGGGAGGGCGGAGAGGGACTCTGGCGGGGGCACAGGGTAAGGGGGGAGAGGGACTCTGTCTGGCGGGGGCTGAGGTGGAGGGTATTGGGGGAGAGGCACACTGTCTGGCGGGGGCGTCTGGCGGGGGCACGGGGTTGGGTGAGGGGGGGAGAGGGACCCTGTCTGGCGGGGGCACGGGGTGGGGGAGAGGGGGGAGAGGGTCTCAGTCTGGTGGTGGTACGGGGTGGGGGGGAGGGGGGAGATGGACTCAGTCTGGCGGTGACTGGGGTGGGGGTGTGAGGGGGGAGAGGGACAGACTGGCGGGGGCTGGGGTGGGGGCAGAGGTGGGGAGAGGGACTCAGTATGGTGGGGGCTGGGGCGGGGGGGAGGGGGGAGAGGGACTTTGTCTGGCGGGAATTGTGGCAGGGGTAGGTGGGGAGAGGGACTTTGGTGGGGGCTGGGGGCGGGGCGGAGGGGGGGACAGGGACTTTGTCTGGCGGGAGCTGGGGCGGGGGGAGGGGGGGTGAGGGACTTTGTCGGGGCTGGGGCGGGGGGGAAGTGGGGAGAGGGACTTTGTCTGGCAGGGGCTGGGGCGGGGGGAGGGGGTGAGGGACTTTGTCTGGCGGGGGCTTGCGCTGGGGGGAGGGGGGAGAGGGTCTTTGTATGGCGGGGGCTGGGGCGGGGGGGAGGGGGAGAGGGACTTTGTATGGTTGGGGCTGGGGCGGGGCGGACGGGGGGACAGGGAATTTGTCTGGAGGGATTTGGGGCGGGGCGGAGTGGGGGACAGGGACTTTGTCTGGTGGGGGCTGGGGTGGGGCGGACGGGGGGGACAGGGAATTTGTCTGGTGGGGGCTGGGCGGGGCGGACGGGGGGGACAGGGACTTTGTCTGGTGGGAATTGTGGCAGGGGTAGGTGGGGGAGAGGGACTTTGGTGGGGGCTGGGGCGGGGCGGAGGGGGGACAGGGACTTTGTCTGGTGGGGGCTGGGGCGGGGCGGACGGGGGGGACAGGGAATTTGTCTGGAGGGATTTGGGGCGGGGCGGAGTGGGGACAGGGACTTTGTCTGGCGGGGGCTGGGGCGGGGGGGGAGGGGGGGAGAGGGACTTTGTCTGGTGGGGGCTGGGGCGGGGGGTAGGGGGTGAGGGACTTTGTCTGGCGGGGGCTGGGGCGGGGGGAAGGGGGGAGAGGGACTTTCTCTGGCGGGGGCTGGGGCGGGGGGGGAGGGGGAGAGGGACTTTGTCTGGCGGGGGCTTGCGCTGGGGGGAGGGGGGAAGAGGGTCTTTGTATGGCGGGGGCTTGGGCGGGTGGGAGGGGGGAGAGGGACTTTGTATGGCGGGGGCTGGGGCAGGGGGTAGGGGGGGAGAGGGACTTTGTCTGGCGGGAATTGTGGCAGGGATAGGTGGGGAGAGGGACTTTGGTGGGGGCTGGGGCGGGGCGGAGGGGGGCGACAGGGACTTTGTCTGGTGGGGGCTGGGGCAGGGCGGAGGGGGTACAGGGAATTTGTCTGGAAGGATTTGGGGCGGGGCGGAGTGGGGGACAGGGTCTTTGTCTGGCGGGGGGCTGGGCCGGGGGGGAGGGGGAGAGAGGGACATTGTCTCACGGGGGCTGGTGTGGGGGGGAGGGGGGGGAGAGGGACACTGTCTCGCAGGCGCTGGAGTGTGGGGTAGGGGGTGAGGGACATTGTCTCGCGGAGGCTGCGGTGGGGGGGAGGGGGGGAGAGGGACACTGTCACGCGGGGGCTGGGGTGGGGGGGAGGGGGGGAAGTGGGACTCAGAAGGCGGGGGGCATGGTGGGAGGGGAGTGGGGAGAGGGACTCAGTCTGGCGGGGGCTGGGGCGGGGGGGAGTGGGGGAGAGGGACTCAGTCTGGCGGGGTCTGGGGCGGGGGGGAGGGGGGGAGAGGGACTCAGTCTGGCGGGGGCTGGGGCGGGGGGGAGGGGTGGAGAGGGACTTTGTCTGGCGGGGGCTGGGCAGGGGGGGAGGGGAAAGAGGGACTTTGTCTGGCGGGGGCTGGGGCGGGGGGGTGGGGGGTGAGGGACTTTGTATGGCGGGGGCTGGGGCGGGGGGGTGGGGGGAGAGGGACTTTGTATGGCGGGGTCTGGGGCGGGGAGGGGGGGAGAGTGACTTTGGCGGGGGCTGGGGGGGCGGAGGGGGGGTCAGGGACTTTGTCTGGTGGGGGCTGGAGCGGGGTGGAGGTGGGGACATGGACTTTGTCTGGCGTGGGCTGGGGCGGGCAGATTGGGGAGAGGAACTTTGTCTCGCGGGGTCTGGGGTGGGGGGGAGGGGGAGAAGGACTCTATCTCTCGGAGGGTGGCGTGGGGGTAGGGGGGAGAGGGACTCTGTCTGGCGGGGGCTGTGGAGGGGGGGTGGGGGGAAAGGGACTCTGGCGGGGGCACAGGGTGGGGGGGAGGGGGGAGAGGGACTTTCTCTTGCGGGGGCTGGGGCGGGGGAGGGGTGGAGAGGGACTTTGGCGGGGGCTGGGGAGGGGCGGAGGGGGGGACAGGGACTTTGTCTGGTGGGGGCTGGAGCGGGGCGGAGGGGTGGACATGGACTTTGTCTGGCGGGGGCTGGGGCGGGCAGAGGGGGGCGCAGGGACATTGTCTGGCGGGGGCTTGGGCGGGGCGGAGGGGGGGAATGGGACTTTGCCTGGCGGGGGGCTGGGGCGGGCAGAGGGGGGCGCAGGGACATTGTCTGGCGGGGGCTGGGGTCGTGGTGGAGGGGGGGAGGGACTCAGTCTGGCGGGGGCTGGGGTTGGGGGGAGGAGGGGAGAGGGACTCAGTCTGACGGGGACTGGGGTGGGGGGGGGAGGGTGGTTGAGGGACTCAGAGTGGCGGGGGCAGGGGTGGGGGGTGAGGGGGGGGAGAGGCACTCAATCTGGCGGGGGCTGGGGTGGGGGGGGAGGGGGTGAGAGGGACTCAGTCTGGTGGGGGCTGGGGTGGGGGGGGTTGGGGGGAGAGGGACTCAGGCTGGCGGGGGCTGGGGTGGGGGGGGAGGCGGGTGAGGGACTCAGCCTGGCCGGGGCTGGGGTGCGGGGGAGGGGGGGGAGGGCTACTGTGTCTCGCGGGGGGCTGGGTTGGGGGGGAGGGTGGGAGAGGGACACTGTCTCGCAGGGGCTGGGGTGGGGTGGAGGGTGTGGGGGACTTTGTCTCGCGGGGGCTGGGGTGGTGGGGAGGGGGACTTTGTATCGCGGGAGCTGGGGTGGGGGGGGAGTGGGGGAGGGGGCCTTTGTCTCGCGGGGTCTGGGGTGGGGGGCAGGGGGGAAGGGGGACTTTGTCTTGTGGGGGCTGGGGTGGAGGGGGAGGGGGGGTGGAGGACTTTGTCTTGCGGGGGGCTGGTGTGGGGGGTAACATTGACTCGCGAGGGCTGGGGTGGGGTGTGTTGCGGGGAGGGGGACATTGTCTCGCGGGGGGCTGGGGTGGGGGGGTGGGGGGGAGGGGGACTTTGTCTCGTGGGGGCTGGGGTGGGGGGGATGGGGGAGGGTGACTTTGACTCGTGGGGGCTGTTGTGGTGGGGGAGGGGGCATGAGGGATACTTGGTCACGCGGGGGCTGGGGTGGGGGGGAGGGGCATGAGGGAGACTTGGTCACGCGGGGGCTGGGGTTGGGGGGAGGGGGGTCTTTGTCTCCCGGGACTGGGGTGGGGGGGAGGGGGGGGCAGGGGGTTTTTGTCTCACGGGGGCTGGGTTGGGTGCGGAGGGGGACTTTGTAGCGCGGGGGCTGGGATGGGGGGGAAGTGGGGGAGGCAGACTTTGTCTCGTGGGGGCTGTGGTGAGGGGGAGGGGGTCTTTGACTCGCGGGGGCTGGGGTGGGGGGGAGTGGGGGAGTGGGACTTTGTCTCGCGGGGCTGTGGTGTGGGGGGAGTGGGGGGGAGGGGGACTTTGACTCGCGGGGAATGGGGTGGGGGGGAGGGGGACTTTGACTCGTGAGGGCTGCGGTGGGGGGGAGGGGGGAGGGGGAATTTGTCACGCAGGGGCTGTGGTGCGTGGGGAGGGGGTGGAGGGGGACTTTGTCTCGCGCGGGCTGGGGTGGGGGGGAGGGGGGAGGGGGGCAGGGGGACATTGTCTTACGGGGGATGGGGGTGGGGGGGTTGGGGGGGAGGGGGACTTTTCTTGCGGGGGCAGGGGTGAGTGGGAGGGGGACTTTGTCTCGCGGGGGTTAGGGTGCGGGGGAGGGGGAATTTGTCTCACGGGGGCTGGTGTGGGGGGGAGGGGGACTTTGTCTCACGGGTGCTGGGATGGGGGAGGTGGACTTTGTCTCGCGGGGGCTGGGGTGGGGGGAGGGGGACTTTGTCTCGCGGGGGCAGGGGTGGGGGAAGGGGGACTTTGTCTCGTGGGGGATGGGGTGGGGGGGGAGGGGGACTTTGTCCCGCGGGGGTTGGGGTGGGGGGGAGGGGGACTTTGACTCGCGGGGGCTGGGGTGGGGGGGCGATGGACTTTGTCTCGCGGGGGCTGGGGTGGGGGGGGAGGGGGCCTTTGTCTCACGGGGGCATGGTGGGGGGGGGACTTTGTCTCGTGGGGGCTGGGGTGCGGGGGAGGGGGACCTTGTCTCTCGGGGGCTGGGATTGGGTGGGAGGGTGACGAGGGGGACATTGTCTCGCGGAGACTGGGGTGGGGGGGGCAGGGGGGGGAGGGGGACATTCTCTCGCGGGAGCTGGGGAGGGGTGGGAGGGGGGAGGGGGACTTTTGTCTCGCGGGGGTGGGGTGGGTGGGTTAGGTGGGGGAGGGGGACTTTGTCTCGCGGGGGCTGTGGTGGGGGGAAGGGGGGAGGGGGACTTTGTCTCACGGGTGCTGGGGTGGGGGGGAGTGGGGGAGGGGTGACTTTGTCTCATGGGGGCTGGGGTGGGGGGTGAGGGGGGAGGGGGCTTTGTCTCATGGGGGCGGGGGTGGGGGGGCGAGGGGGGGAGGGGGTCTTTGTCTCGAGGGGGCTGGGGTGGGGGCGGGAGGGGGGAGGGGGGTCCTTGTCTCGCGGGGGCTGGGCTGGTGGGAATGGGGGAGGGGGACGGTCTCGCGGGGTCTGGGGTGGGGGGGAGGAGGGGAGGGGGACTTTGTCTCACGGTGGCTGGGGTTGGGGGGGAGGGGTCTTTGTCTCGCAGGGGCTGGGGTGGGGGGGAGGGGGGGGGAGGGGGACGTTGTAGCACGGGGGCTGTGTGGGGGGGGAAGTGAGGGAGGCAGACTTTGTCTCGCGGGGGCTGGGGTGAGGGGGAGGGGGACTTTGTCTCGCGGGGGCTGGGGTGGGGGGTGCGGGGGGAGGGGGATTTGTCTCGCAGAGGCAGCGGAGCGGGGGGAGTGGGGGAGGGGGAATTTGACTCGCGGGGGATGGGGGGAGGGGGGAGAGGGACTTTGTCTCGTGAGGGCTGTGGTGGGGGGAGGGGGGGCGGGGGAATTTATCCTGCCGGGGCTGTGGTGTGTGGGGAGTGGGGGAGGGGGACTTTGTCTCACGGGGGCTGGTGTGGGGGGGAGGGGGGCAGGGTGACTTTATTTTGCGGGGGATGGGGTGGGGGGGTGGGGGGGAGGGGGACTTTTCTTGCGGGGGCTGGGGTGAGGGGGAGGGGGACTTTGTCTCGCGGGGGCTGGGATTGGGTGGGAGGGTGACGAGGGGGACATTGTCTCGCGGAGACTGGGGTGGGGGGGGAGGGGGGAGAGGGACATTGTCTCACGGGAGCTGGGGAGGGGTGGGAGGGGGGAGGGGGGACTTTGTCTCGCGGGTGCTGGGGTGGGGGGGAGTGGGGGAGGGTGACTGTCTCGTGGGGGCTGGGGTGGGGGTTGAGGGGGGGAGGGGGACTTGTCTCGCGGGTGCTGGGGTGGGGGGGAGTGGGGGAGGGTGACTTTGTCTCGCGGGGGCTGGTGTGGGGGGGTGGGGGTCAGGGGGACTTATTTTGTGGGGGATGGGGGTGGGGGGTGGGGTGGAGGGGGACTTTGCCTCGCGGGGGCTGGGGTAGGGGGAGGGAGACTTTGTCTCGCGGGGGCTGGGGTGGGGGGGAGGGGGACTTTGTATCGTGGGGGCTGGGGTGGGGGTTGAGGGGGGGAGGGGGACTTGTCTCGCGGGTGCTGGGGTGGGGGGGAGTGGGGGAGGGTGACTTTGTCTCGCGGGGGCTGGTGTGGGGGGGGAGGGGGTGAGGGGGGCGGGGGGACTTTATTTTGTGGGGGATTGGGGTGGGGGGTGGGGGGGGAGGGGGACTTTGCCTCGCGGGGGCTGGGGTGGGGGGAGGGGGACTTTGTCTCGCGGGTGCAGGGATGGGGAGGAGGACTATGTCTCGCGGGGGCTGGGGTGTGGGGAGGGGGACTTTGTCTCGCGGGGGGCTGGGGTGGGGGGAGGGGGACTTTGTATCGCGGGGGCTAGGAAGGGGGGGAGGGGGGACTTTGTCTCGCGGGGGCTGGGGTGGGGGGGAGGGGGACTTTGTCTCGCGGGGGCTGGGGTGGGGGGGAGGGGGACTTTGTCTCGCGGGGGCTGGGATGGGGGGAAGGGGGACTTTGACTCACGGGGGCTGGGGTGGGGTGGAGGGGGACTTTGTCTCGTGGGGGCTGGGTTGGGGGGAGTGGGAACTTGTATCGCGGGGGCTGGGGTGGGGGGGAGGTGGGGGAGGGGGACTTTGTCTCGCGGGGGCTGGGGTGGGGATGAGGGAGGGGAGGGGGACTTTGTCATTGCCTGGGTTGGGGACAGTGGGGAGGGGGACATTGTCTCACGGGGGCTGGGGTTGGGGGGAGGGGTGGGAGGGGGACTTTGTCTCGCGGGGGACTGGGGTGGGGGGGAGGGTGGTGAGGGGGTCTTTGTCTCGTGGGGGCTGGGGTGGGGGGAGTGGGAACTTGTATCGCAGTGGCTGGGGTGGGTGGGAGGGGGTCCTTGTCTCGCGGCGGCTGGGGTGGGGGGGAGGTGGGGGAGGGGGACTTTGTCTCGCGGGGGCTGGGGTGGGGGGTGAGGGAGGGGAGGGGTCTGTCATTGCCTGGGTTGGGGACAGGGGGGAGGGGGACATTGTCTCACGGGGGCTGGGGTTGGTGGTAGGGGTGGAGGGGGACTTGTCTCGTGGGGACTGGGGGTGGGGGGGGAGGGTGGTGAGGGGGTCTTTGTCTCACGGTTCTGTGGTGGTGGGGAGGGGGGGGAGGGGGACTTTGTCTCGTGGGGCTGGGGTGGGGTGGGAGGGTAACGAGGGGGACATTGTCTCGCGGGGGGCAATGGTGGGGGGGAGGGGGGACATTGTCTCACGGGAGCTGGGGAGGGGTGGGAGGGGGTGTGGGGGACTTTGTCTCGTGTGGGCTTGGTTTGGTGGGGAGGGGTAGGGGGACTTCGTCTCACGGGGGCTGGGGTGGGGGAGTTAGGTGGGGGAGGGGCACTTTGTCTCGTGGGGGCTGGGGTGGGGGGCAAGGGGGGAGGGGGATTTGTCTCGCGGGTGCTGGGGTGGGGGCGGAGTGGAGGAGGGTGACTTTGTCTCGTGGGGGCTGGGGTGGGGGGTGAGGGGGGGAGGGGGACTTTGTCTCGTGGGGGCAGGGTGGGGGGTGGGGGGGAGGGGGTCCTTGTCTCGAGGGGGCTGGGGTGGGGCGGGATGGGGGGAGGGGGACCTTGTCTCGCGGGGGCTGGGCTGGTGGGGAGGGGGGAGGGGGACTTGGTCTCGCGGGGTCTGGGGTGGGGGGAGGAGGGGAGGGGTCTTTGTCTCGCGGGGGCTGGGGTGTGGGTGTGGGGGACTTTGTCTCGCGGGGGCTGGGGTCGGGGGGAGGAGGGGAGGGGGACTTTGTCTCGCGGTGGCTGGGAATGGGGGGGAGGGCGGAGGGGTCTTTGTCTCGCGGGGGCTGGGGTGGGGGGAGGGGGGCAGGGGGAATTTGTCTCACGGGAGCTGGGGTGGGGTGGGAGGTAGAGTTTGTTGCGCGGGGTCTGGGGGTGGGGGGGAAGTGGGGGAGGCAGACTTTGTCTCGCGGGGGCTGGGATGAGGGGGTGGGGGACTTTGTCTCGCGGGGGCTGGGGTGGGGGGGGGAGGGGTGGAGGGGGCCTTTGTCTCGCGGGGGCTGTGGTGGGGGGGAGCGGGGGGAGGGGGACTTTGACTCATGGGGGATGGTGGGGGGGGAGGGGGCGAGGTGGAACTTTGTCTCGTGAGGGCTGTGGTGGGTGGGGAGGGGGGGAGGGGGACTTTGTCTCGCAACGGCTGGGGTGGGGGGGAGGGTGGGGGAGGGGGGCAGGGGGCCTTTTGTCTTGCGGGGGATGGGGTGGTGGGGGAGGGGGACTTTTCTCGTGGGGGCTGGGGTGCGGGGAGGGGGACCTTGTCTCTCGGGGGCTGGGATTGGGTGGGAGGGTGACGAGGGGGACATTGTCTCGCGGAGACTGGGGTGGGGGGGCAGGGGGGGGAGGGGGACATTCTCTCACGGGAGCTGGGGAGGGGTGGGAGGGGGGAGGGTGACTTTGTCTCGCGGGGGTGGGGCGGGTGGGTTAGGTGGGGGAGGGGGACTTTGTCTCGCGGGGCTGTGGTGGGGGGAAGGGGGGAGGGGGACTTTGTCTCACGGGTGCTGGGGTGGGGGGGAGTGGGGGAGGGTGACTTTGCCTCATGGGGGCTGGGGTGTGGGGTGAGGGGGGAGGGGGCTTTGTCTCATGGGGACGGGGGTGGGGGGGCGAGGGGGGAGGGGGTCTTTGTCTCGAGGGGCTGGGGTGGGGCGGGAGGGGGGAGGGGGTCCTTGTCTCGCGGGGGCTGGGCTGGTGGGAATGGGGGAGGGGGACGGTCTCGCGGGGTCTGGGGTGGGGGGGAGGAGGGGAGGGGGACTTTGTCTCACGGTGGCTGGGGTTGGGGGGAGGGGTCTTTGTCTCGCGGGGGCTGGGGTGGGGGGGAGGGGGGGGGAGGGGGACATTGTAGCACAGGGGCTGTGGTGGGGGGGAAGTGAGGGAGGCAGACTTTGTCTCGCGGGGGCTGGGGTGAGGGGGAGGGGGACTTTGTCTCGCGGGGGCTGGGGTGGGGGGGTGCGGGGGGAGGGGGATTTGTCTCGCAGAGGCAGCGGAGCGGGGGAAGTGGGGGAGGGGGAATTTGACTCACGGGGGATGGGGGGAGGGGGGAGAGGGACTTTGTCTCGTGAGGGCTGTGGTGGGGGGGAGGGGGGTGGGGAATTTGTCCTGCCGGGGCTGTGGTGCGTGGGGAGGGGGGGGAGGGGGACTTGGTCTCACGGGGGCTGGTGTGGGGGGGAGGGGGGGAGGGGGGCAGGGTGACTTTATTTTGCGGGGGATGGGGTGGGGGGTGGGGGGGAGGGGGACTTTTCTTGCGGGGGCTGGGGTGAGGGGGAGGGGGACTTTGTCTCGTGGGGGCTGGGATTGGGTGGGAGGGTGACGAGGGGGACATTGTCTCGCGGAGACTGGGGTGGGGGGGGAGGGGGGAGAGGGACATTGTCTCACGGGAGCTGGGGAGGGGTGGGAGGGGGGAGGGGGACTTGTCTCGCGGGTGCTGGGGTGGGGGGGAGTGGGGGAGGGTGACTTTGTCTCGCGGGGGCTGGTGTGGGGGGGAGGGGGGGAGGGGGGCAGGGGGACTTTATTTTGTGGGGGATTGGGTGGGGGGTGGGGGGGAGGGGGACTTTGCCTCGCGGGGGCTGGGGTGGGGGGAGGGGGTCTTTGTCTCGCGGGTGCAGGGATGGGGGAGGAGGACTATTTCTCGCGTGGGCTGGGGTGTGGGGAGGGGGACTTTGTCTCGCGGGGGCTGGGGTGTGGGGGAGGGGACTTTGTCTCGCGGGGGCTGGGGTGGGGGGGAGGGGGACTTTGTCTCGCGGGGGCTGAGATGGGGGGAAGGGGGACTTTGACTCACGGGGGCTGGGGTGGGGGGGAGGGGGGACTTTGTCTCGTGGGGGCTGGGTTGGGGGGAGTGGGAACTTGTATCGCGGGGGCTGGGGTGGGGGGGAGGTGGGGGAGGGGGACTTTGTCTCGCGGGGGCTGGGGTGGGGATGAGGGAGGGGAGGGGGACTTTGTCATTGCCTGGGTTGGGGACAGTGGGGGAGGGGGACATTGTGTCGCGGGGGCTGGGGTTGGGGGGAGGGGTGGAGGGGGACGTTGTCTCACGGGGACTGGGGTGGGGGGGAGGGTGGTGAGGGGGTCTTTGTCTCGTGGGGGCTGGGGTGGGGGGAGTGGGAACTTGTATCGCAGTGGCTGGGGTGGGTGGGAGGGGGTCCTTGTCTCGCGGCGGCTGGGGTGGGGGGGAGGTGGGGGAGGGGGACTTTGTCTCGCGGGGGCTGGGGTGGGGGGTGAGGGAGGGGAGGGGGACCGTCATTGCCTGGGTTGGGGACAGGGGAGAGGGGGGACATTGTCTCACGGGGGCTGGGGTTGGTGGTAGGGGTGGAGGGGGACTTTGTCTCGCGGGGACTGGGGTGGGGGGGAGGGTGGTGAGGGGGTCTTTGTCTCACGGTGCTGTGGTGGTGGGGAGGGGGGGGAGGGGGACTTTGTCTCGTGGGGCTGGGGTGGGGTGGGAGGGTAACGAGGGGGACATTGTCTCGCGGGGGCAATGGTGGGGGGGAGGGGGACATTGTCTCACGGGAGCTGGGGAGGGGGTGGGAGGGGGGGTGGGGGGACTTTGTCTCGTGTGGGCTGGGTTTGGTGGGGAGGGGGAGGGGGACTTCGTCTCACGGGGGCTGGGGTGGGGGAGTTAGGTGGGGGAGGGGCACTTTGTCTCGTGGGGGCTGGGGTGGGGGGCAAGGGGGGAGGGGGATTTGTCTCGCGGGTGCTGGGGTGGGGGCGGAGTGGAGGAGGGTGACTTTGTCTCGTGGGGGCTGGGGTGGGGGGGGTGAGGGGGGGAGGGGGACTTTGTCTCGTGGGGGCAGGGGTGGGGGGTGAGGGGGGAGGGGGTCCTTGTCTCGAGGGGGCTGGGGTGGGGCGGGATGGGGGGAGGGGGACCTTGTCTCGCGGGGGCTGGGCTGGTGGGGAGGGGGGAGGGGGACTTGGTCTCGCGGGGTCTGGGGTGGGGGGGAGGAGGGGAGGGGGTCTTTGTCTCGCGGGGGCTGGGGTGGGGGTGTGGGGGACTTTGTCTCGCGGGGGCTGGGGTCGGGGGGAGGAGGGGAGGGGGACTTTGTCTCGCGGTGGCTGGGAATGGGGGGAGGGCGGAGGGGTCTTTGTCTCGCGGGGGCTGGGGTGGGGGGAGGGGGGCAGGGGGAATTTGTCTCACGGGGGCTGGGGTGGGGTGGAGGTAGAGTTTGTTGCGCGGGGTCTGGGGTGGGGGGGGAAGTGGGGGAGGCAGACTTTGTCTCGCGGGGGGCTGGGATGAGGGGGTGGGGGACTTTGTCTCTCGGGGGCTGGGGTGGGGGGTGGAGGGGTGGAGGGGGCCTTTGTCTCGCGGGGGCTGTGGTGGGGGGGGAGCGGGGGGAGGGGGACTTTGACTCATGGGGGATGGTGTGGGGGGGGAGGGGCGAGGTGGAACTTTGTCTCGTGAGGGCTGTGGTGGGTGGGGAGGGGGAGAGGGGGACTTTGTCTCGCAACGGCTGGGGTGTGGGGGAGGGTGGGGGAGGGGGGCAGGGGGCCTTTGTCTTGCGGGGGATGGGGTGGTGGGGGAGGGGGACTTTTCTCGCGGGGGCTGGGGTGGGGGGAAGGGGGACTTTGTCTCGCAGGGGCTGGCGTGGTGGGGAGGGGGACTTTGTCTAATGGGGGCTGGGGTGGTGGGGTGGGGGACTTTGTCTCGCGGGGGCTGGGGTGGGGGGAGGGGGGCAGGGGGAATTTGTCTCACGGGGGCTGGGGTGGGGTGGGAGGTAGAGTTTGTTGCGCGGGGTCTGGGGTGGAGGGGAAGTGGGGGAGGCAGACTTTGTCTCGCGGGGGCTGGGATGAGGGGGTGGGGGGACTTTGTCTCGCGGGGGCTGGGGTGGGGGTGGAGGGGTGGAGGGGGCCTTTGTCTCGCGGGGGCTGGGGTGGGGGGAGGGGGCAGGGGGAATTTGTCTCACGGGGGCTGGGGTGGGGTGGGAGGTAGAGTTTGTTGCGCGGGGTCTGGGGTGGGGGGGAAGTGGGGGAGGCAGACTTTGTCTCGCGGGGGCTGGGATGAGGGGGTGGGGGACTTTGTCTCGCGGGGGCTGGGGTGGGGGTGGAGGGGTGGAGGGGGCCTTTGTCTCGCGGGGGCTGTGGTGGGGGGGAGCGGGGGGAGGGGGACTTTGACTCATGGGGGATGGTGTGGGGGGGTAGGGGCGAGGTGGAACTTTGTCTCGTGAGGGCTGTGGTGGGTGGGGAGGGGGAGAGGGGGACTTTGTCTCGCAACGGCTGGGGTGGGGGGGAGGGTGGGGGAGGGGGGCAGGGGGCCTTTGTCTTGCGGGGGATGGGGTGGTGGGGGAGGGGGACTTTTCTCGCGGGGGCTGGGGGTGGGGGAAGGGGGACTTTGTCTCGCAGGGGCTGGCCTGGGTGGGGAGGGGGACTTTGTCTAATGGGGGCTGGGGTGTTTGTCTCGCAGGGGCTGGCCTGGTGGGGAGGGGGACTTTGTCTAATGGGGGCTGGGGTGGGGTGGTGGGGGACTTTGTCTCGCGGGGGGCTGGGGTGGGGGGAAGGGGGGACTTTGTCTCGCGGGGGATGGGGGTGGCGGGGAGGGGGCCTTTGTCTCGCGGGGGCTGTGGTGGGGGGGAGACGGGGGGAGGGGGACTTTGACTCATGGGGGATGGTGTGTGGGGGGGGGAGGGGCGAGGTGGAACTTTGTCTCGTGAGGGCTGTGGTGGGTGGGGAGGGGGAGAGGGGGACTTTGTCTCGCAACGGCTGGGGTGGGGGGGATGGTGGGGGAGGGGGGCAGGGGGCCTTTGTCTTGCGGGGGATGGGGTGGTGGGGGAGGGGGACTTTTCTCGCGGGGGCTGGGGGTGGGGGGGAAGGGGGACTTTGTCTCGCAGGGGCTGGCGTGGTGGGGAGGGGGACTTTGTCTAATGGGGGCTGGGGGTGGGGGGGTGGGGGACTTTGTCTCGCGGGGGCTGGGGTGGGGGGAAGGGGGACTTTGTCTCGCGGGGGATGGGGAGGCGGGGAGGGGGAATTTGTCTCGCGGGGGCTGGGGTGGGTGGGAGGGGGACATTGTCTCGCGGCGGCCGGGGTGGGGGGTGAGGGAGGGGAGGGGGACTTTTTCATTGGCTGGGTTGGGGGGCAGGGGGGAGGGAGACATTGTCTCACGGGGGCTGGGGTGGGGGGAGGGGTGGAGGGGGACTTTGTCTCGCGGAGACTGGAGAGGGGGGAGGGTGGGAAGGGGGACTTTGTCTCACGGTGCTGTGGAACCGGGGGAGGGGGTAGGGGGACATTGTCTCGCGGGGGCTGTGGTGGCGTGGGGAGGGTGACGAGGGGGACAAAGTCTCGCGGGGGCTAGGGTGGGGGGGGAGCGGGGGAGGGGGACTTTGTCTCACGGGAGCTGGGGAGGGGGTGGCAGGGGGTAGGGGGAATTTGTCTCGTGGGGGCTGGGGTTGGTGGGGAGGGGGAGGGGGACTTTGTCTCGTGGGGGCTGGGGTGGGGGTGATGGGTGGGGGGAGGGGGACTTTGTCTCGCGGGGGCTGGGTTGGGGTGGCAGGGGGTAGGGGGAATTTGTCTCGTGGGGGCTGGGGTTGGTGGGGAGGGGGAGGGGACTTTGTCTCGTGGGGGCTGGGGTGGGGGTGATGGGTGGGGGAGGGGGACTTTGTCTCGCGGGGGCTGGGTTGGGGGGCGAGGGGGGGGAGGGGGTATTTTTCTCGCTGGGACTGGGGTGGGGGGGGAGGGGGGTGGGGGACTTTGTCTCGCCGGGCTGGGGTGGGGGGGAGGGGGGGGAGGTGGACTTTGTCTTGTGGGGGGCTGAGGTGGGGGATGTGTGGGATGAGGGGGACTTTGTCTCGCGGGGGCTGGGGTGGGTGGGGTGGAGGATGAGGGGGGACTTTGTCTCACTGGGGCTGGGTTGTGGGGGGAGGGGGTGGAGGGGGTCTTTGTCTTGCGGGGGCTGGGGTGGGTGGGGTGGAGGACGAGGGGGACTTTGTCTCATGGGGTCTGGGGTGGGGGGGTAGTGGGGGAGGGGGACTTTGTCTCGCTGGGGCTGGGGTGGGGGGGGGAGGGGGACTTTGTCTCACGGGGGCTGGGGTGAGGGGAGAGGGGGGAGGGGTCTTTGTCTCGTGGGGGCTGGGGCGGGGGGGAGGTGGGAGAGGGACTTTGTATGGCGTGGGCTGGGGTGGGGGGGGTGGGAGGACAGGGACTTTGTATGGCGGGGGCTGGAGGGGGGGGAGGGGGGAGAGAGACTTTGGCGGGGGCTGGGGCGGGGCGGAGGGGGCGACAGGGACTTTGTCTGGTGAGGGCTGGGGCGGGGCGGAGGGGGGGACAGGGACTTTGTCTGGCAGGAGCTGGGGCGGGGGCGAGGGGGGGAGAGGGACTTTGTCTGGCGGGGGCTGGGCCGGGGGGCGGGGGGGGGTGAGGGAAATTGTCTGTCGGGGACTGGGGCGGGGGGGAAGTGGGGAGAGGGGACTTTGTCAGGCAGGGGCTGGGGCGGGGGGAGGGTGTGAGGGACTTTGTCTGGCGGGGGGCTGGGGCGGGGGGAATCGGGGGAGAGGGACTTTCTCTGGCGGGGGCTGGGGCGGGGGGGAGGGGGGAGAGGGACTTTGTCTGGCGGGGGCTTGCGCTGGGGGGAGGGGGGAGAGGGTCTTTGTATGGCGGGGGCTGGGGCGGGTGGGAGGGGGGGAGAGGGACTTTGTATGGCGGGGGCTGGGGCGGGGGGGGAGGGGGCAGAGGGACTTTGTCTGGCGGGAATTGTGGCAGGGGTAAGTGGGGAGAGGGACTTTGGTGGGGGCTGGGGCGGGGGCGGTGGGGGGGACAGGGACTTTGTCTGGCGGGGGCTGGGTCTGGGCAGAGGGGGGGAACAGCGACTTTGTCTGGCGGGGTCTGGGACGGGGCGGAGGGGGGGGACAGGGTCTTTGTCTGGCGGGGGCTGGGCCGTGGGGGAGGGGGAGAGAGGGACATTGTCTCCCGGGGGCTGGTGTGGAGGGGAGGGGGGGGGAGGGACTCTGTCTCGCGGGCGCTGGGGTGTGGGGTAGGGGGTGAGGGACATTGTCTCGCGGAGGCTGGGGTGGGGGGG
Organism: Isurus oxyrinchus; assembly: GCA_026770705.1. Classification (NCBI taxonomy): domain Eukaryota; kingdom Metazoa; phylum Chordata; class Chondrichthyes; order Lamniformes; family Lamnidae; genus Isurus; species Isurus oxyrinchus. The sequence goes on along the minus strand of JANJGN010003661.1, from coordinate 14,078 downwards.
AGTGGGGGAGAGGGACTCTGTCACGCGGGGTCTGGGGTGGCGGGGGGGAGTGGGACTCAGAAGGCGGGTGCAGGGGTGGGAGGAGGGTGGGGAGAGGGACTCAGTCTGGCGGGGGCTGGGGCGGGGGGGAGTGGGGGAGAGGGACTCAGTCTGGCGGGGGCTGGGGTGGGGGGGGGTGGAGAGGGACTTTGTCTGGCGTGGGCTGGGCAGGGGGGGAGGGGGAGAGGGACTTTGTCTGGCGGGAGCTGGGGCAGGGGGGAGGGGGGAGAGGGACTTTGTATGGCGGGGTCTGGGGCGGGGGAGGGGGAGAGGGAATTTGGCGGGGGCTGGGGAGGGGCGGAGGGGGGAGAGGGACTTTGTCTCGCGGGGGCTGGGGTGGGGGGGAGGGGGGAGAAGGACTCCATCTCTCGGGGGGTGGCATGGGGGTAGGGGGGGAGAGGGACTCTGTCTCACGGGGGCTGTGGAGGGTGGGTGGGGGGAGAGGGACTCTGGCGGGGGCAAGGGTTGTGGGGAAGGGGGGGAGAGGGACTTTGTCTTGCGGGGGCTGGGGCGGGGGAGGGGTGGAGAGGGACTTTGGCGGGGGCTGGGGAGGGGCGGAGGGGGGGACAGGGACTTTGTCTGGTGGGGGCTGGAGCGGGGCGGAGGGGGGGGACATGGACTTGGTCTGGCGGGGGCTGGGGCGGGCGGAGGGGGGTCAGGGACTTTGTCTGGCGGGGGCTAGGGCGGGCCGAGGGGGGGGACAGACACTTTGTCTGGTGGGGGCTGGGGCGGGGCGGGGGGGACAGGGAATTTGTCTGGTGGGGGCTGGGGCGGGGGGAGTGGGGGAGTGGGACATTGTCTCGCGGGTGTGGGGCGGGGTGGAGGGGGGAGAGGGACTTTGTCTCGCGGGGCTGGGGTGGGGTGGAGGGGGTGAGGGAGTTTGTCTCGCGGGGGCTTGGGTGGGGGGCAGTGGGGGAGAAGGACTCTGTCTCTCGGGGCTGGCGTGGGGGGGTGGGGGGGAGAGGGACTCTGTCTCGCGGCGGCTGGGGTGGGGAGGAGGGGGGAGATGGACTCTGTCTCGCGGGGCCTTGGTGGGGGGGAGGGTGGGAGAGGGACTCTGTCTTGCGGCGGCTGGGGTGGTGGGAGGGGGGGAGAACGATTCTGTCTCATGGGGGCTGGGGTTGGGGTGAGGGGGGCAGAGGGACTCTGTCTCGCGGGGGCTGGGTGGATGGGGGGGGGGAGAGGGACTCTGTCTCGTGGGGGCTGGGGTGCGGGGGAGGGCGGGAGACGGACTCTGTCTCGTGGGGCCTTGGTGGGAAGGAGGGGGGAGAGGGACTCTGTCTCGCGGGGGCTGGGGTGGGGGGAGGGGGGGAGAACGACTCTGTCTCGCGGGGGCTGGGGTGGATGGGAGGGGGGAGAGGGACTCTGTCTCGCGGGGTCTGGGGAGCAGGGGAGGGGGGAAGAGGGTCTCTGGCGGGGGCATGGGGTGGGGTGGAGGGGGGAGAGGGACTCTGTCTGGCGGGGGCACGGGGTGGGGGGGAGGGGGGAGAGGGACTCTGTCTGGTGGGGGCACAGGGTGGGGGGGAGGGGGGAGAGGGTCTCAGTCTGGCGGGGGGCACGGGGTGGGGGGGAGGGGGTGAGAGGGACTCAGTCTGGCGGGGATGGGGAGGGGGGGAGTGGGGGAGAAGGACTCAGTCTGGCGGGGACTGGGGTGGGGAGGGAGGGGGGGTAGAGGGACTCAGACTGGTGTGGGCTGTGATGGGGGAGGGGGTGGGAGAGGGACTCAGTCTGGCGGGGGCTAGGGTGGGGGGGAGGGGGTGAGAGGGACTCAGTCTGGCGGGGGCTGGGGTTGGGGGGAGGTGTGGAGAGGGACACAGTCTGGCGAGGTCTGGGGTGGGGGGGTGAGGGGGGGTTGAGGGACTCAGTCTGGAGGGGGCTGGGGTGGGAGGGGAGGTGGGGAGAGGGATTCAGTCTGGAGGGGGCTGGGGTGGGAGGGGAGGGGAGGAGAGCGACTCTGTCTGGCGGGGGATGGGGTGGGGGGGTAGAGTGGGAGAGGGACTCCGTCTGGCGGGGGGCTGGGGTGGGGGGGAGGGTGGGAGGGGGACTCAGTCTGGTGGGGGCAGGGTTGGGGGGGAGGGGGGGAGAGTGACTCAGTCTGGCGGGGGCTGGGTTGGGGGGGGAAGGTGGAGAGGGACTCAGTCTGGCGGGGGCGGGGGGTGGGGGTGAGAGGGGGTGAGGGACTCAGTCAGGCGGGGGCTGGGGTGGGGGGGAGGGGGGGGAGAGGGACTCAGAAGGCGGGGGCAGGGGTGGGAGGCGAGGGGGGAGAGGGACTCAGTCTGACGGGTGCTGGGGTGGGGGGGAGAGGGTGAGAGGGACACAGTCTGGCGGGGGCTGGGGTGGGTGGGGAAGGTGGGGAGAGGGACTCAGTCTGGCGAGGGATGGGGTGGGTGGTGAGGGGGGGTTGAGGGACTCAGTCTGGAGGGGGCTGGGGTGGGAGGGGAGGTGGGGAGAGGGATTCAGTCTGGAGGGGGCTGGGGTGGGAGGGGAGGGGAGGAGAGCGACTCTGTCTGGCGGGGGCTGGGGTGGGGGTGTAGGGTGGGAGAGGGACTCAGTCTGGCGGGGGCTGGGGTGGGGGGGAGGGTGGGAGGGGGACTCAGTCTGGTGGGGGCAGGGTTGGGGGGGAGGGGGGGAGAGTGACTCAGTCTGGCGGGGGCTGGGTTGGGGGGGAAGGTGGAGAGGGACTCAGTCTGGCGGGGGCGGGGGTGGGGGTGAGAGGGGGTGAGGGACTCAGTCAGGCGGGGGCTGGGGTGGGGGGGGAGGGGGGGAGAGGGACTCAGAAGGCGGGGGCAGGGGTGGGAGGCGAGGGGGGAGAGGGACTCAGTCTGACGGGTGCTGGGGTGGGGGGGAGAGGGTGAGAGGGACACAGTCTGGCGGGGGCTGGGGTGGGTGGGGAAGGTGGGCAGAGGGACTCAGTCTGGCGGGGGCTGGGGTGGGGGAGGAGGGGGGGAGAGGGACTCAGTCTGGCAGGGGCTGGGGTGGGGGGGATGGGGGGAGAGTGACAGTCTGGCGGGGGCTGGGGTGGTGGTGGAGGGGGGGAGAGGGACTCAGTCTGGCGGGGGCTGGGGTGGCGGGGAGGGGGGAGAGGGACTCAGTCTGGTGGGGGCTGGTGTGGGGGGGTAGGTGGGGAGGGGGACTCAGTCTGGTGAGGGCTGGGGTGGGATGTGACGGGTGTTGAGGGACTCAGTCTGGTGGGGGCTGGGGTTGGGGGGGAGGAGGGGAGAGGGACTCAGAGTGGCGGGGGCAGGGGTGGGGGGAAGGGGGGGAGAGGCACTCAATCTGGCGGGGGCTGGGGTGGGGGGGAGGGGGTGAGAGGGACTCAGTCTGGTGGGGGCTGGGGTGGGGGGGGTTGGGGGGAGAGGGACTCAGTCTGGCGGGGGCTGGGGTGGGGGGGATGGGGGGAGAGTGACAGTCTGGTGGGGGCTGGGGTTGGGGGGGAGGAGGGGAGAGGGACTCAGAGTGGCGGGGGCAGGGGTGGGGGGAAGGGGGGGAGAGGCACTCAATCTGGCGGGGGCTGGGGTGGGGGGGGAGGGGGTGAGAGGGACTCAGTCTGGTGGGGGCTGGGGTGGGGGGGGGTTGGGGGGAGAGGGACTCAGTCTGGCGGGGGCTGGGGTGGGGGGGAGGCGGGTGAGGGACTCAGTCTGACCGGGGCTGGCATGTGGGGGAGGGAGGGAGGGCTACTGTGTCTCGCGGGGGCTGGGTTGGGGGGGAGGGTGGAAAATGGACGCTGTCTCGCAGGGGCTGGTGTGGGGGGGAGGTGGGGAGGGGGGAGTGGGACTTTGTCTCGTGGGTGCTGGGGTTCGGGGGAGGGGGGAGGGGGACTTTGTCTCGTGGGTGCTGGGGTGGGGGGAGGGGGGTGGAGAGGGACTTTGTCTCGCGGGGGCTGGGGTGGGGGGGAGGGGGAGTGGGGGACATTGTCTCGTGGGGGCTGGGGTGGGGGGGAGGGTGTGAGCGGGTCTTTGTCTCGCGGGGGCTGATGTGGGGTGGAGGGGGGAGGGGGACTTTGTATCGCGGGAGCTGGGGTGGGGGGAGTGGGGGAGAGGGCCTTTGTCTCGCGGGGTCTGGGGTGGGGGGCAGGGGGGGAGGGGGACTTTGTCTTGCGGGTGCTGGTGTGGGGGGGGAACATTGACTCGCGATGGCTGGGGTGGGGGGTGTTGCGGGGAGGGGGACATTGTCTCGCGGGGGCTGGGGTGGGGGGGGTGGGGGGGAGGGGGACTTTGTCTCGTGGGGGCTGGGGTGGGAGGGGTGGGGGGGGCAGGGGGTTTTTGTCTCGCGAGGGCTGGGTTGGGTGCGGAGGGGGACTTGGTAGCGCGGGGGCTGGGATGGGGGGGAAGTGGGGGCGGCAGACTTTGTCTCACGGGGGCTGGGGTGGGGGGGGGAGTGGGGGAGTGGGACTTTGTCTCGCGGGGGCTGTGGTGTGGGGGGAGTGGGGGGAGGGGGACTTTGACTCGCGGGGAATGGGGTGGGGGGGGAGGGGGACTTTGTCTCGTGAGGGCTGTGGTGGGGGGGGAGGGGGAATTTGTCTCGCGGGGGCTGGGGTGGGGGGGAGGGGGGAAGGGGGACATTGTCTTGCGGGGGATGGGGTGGGAGGATGGGGGGGAGGGGGACTTTTCTCGCAGGGGATGGGGTGAGTGGGAGGGGGACTTTGTCTCGCGGGGGCTGGTGTGGGGGGGTAGGGAGACTTTGTCTCACGGGTGCTGGGATGGGGGAGGTGGACTTTGTCTCACGGGGGCTGGGGTGGGGGGAGGCAGACTTTGTCTCACGGGGGCTGGGGTGGGGGGGAGGGGGACTTTGTCTCGCGGCGGCTGGGGTGGGTGGGAGGGGGACTTTGACTTGTGGGGGCTGGGGTGGGGGGAGATGGACTTTGTCTCGCGGGGGCTGGGGTGGGGGGGAGGGGGACTTTGTCTCGCGAGGGCATGGTGGGGCGGAGGGGGACTTTGTCTCGTGGGGGCTGGGGTGCGGGGAGGGGGGGAGGGGGACATTGTCTCGCGGGGGCTGGGATTGTGTGGGAGGGTGACGAGGGGGACACTGTCTCGCGGAGACTGGGGTGGGGGGAGGGGGGAGGGGGACATTGTCTCACGGGAGCTGGGGAGGGGTGGGAGGGGTGAGGGTGACTTTACCTCGCGGGGGCTGGGGTTGGTGGGGAGGGGGAGGAGGACTTTGTCTCGCGGGGGCTGAGTCGGGTTGTTAGGTGGGGGAGGGTGACTTTGTCTCGCGGGGGCTGGGGTGGGGGGGAAGGGGGGAGGGGGACTTTGTCTCGCGGGTGCTAGGGTGGGTTGAGTGGGGGAGGGTGACTTTGTCTCGTGGGGGCTGGGGTGGGGAGCGAGGGGGGGGAGGGGGTCTTTGTCTCGAGGGGGCTGGGGTGGGGCGGGAGGGGGGTAGGGGGTCCTTGTCTTGCGGGGGCTGGGCTGGTGGTAATGGGGGAGGGGGACTTGGTCTCGCGGGGTCTGGGATGGGGGGGAGGAGGGGAGGGGGAGTTGTCTCGCGGTGGCTGGGGTTGGGGGGAGGGTGGAGGGGTCTTTGTCTCGCGGGGCTGGGGTGGGGGGGAGGGGGCAGCGGGACTTTATCTCACGGAGGCTGGGGTGGGGGGGGAGGAGGACTTTGTAGCACGGGGGCTGGGGTGGGGGGGAAGTGAGGGAGGCAGACAATGTCTCGTGGGGGCTGGGGTGAGGGGGAGTGGGACTTTGTCTCACGGAGGCTGGGGTTGGGGGTGCGGGGGGACGGGGATTTGTCTCGCGGAGGCTGTGGAGCGGGGGGAGTGGGGGGAGGGGGAATTTGACTCGCGGGGGATGGGGGTGAGGGGGACTTTGTCTCATGAGGGCTGTGGTGGGGGGAGGGGGGCGGGGGGAATTTGTCTCGCCGGGGCTGTGGTGCATGGGGAGGGGGGGGAGGGGGACTTTGTCTCGCGGGGGCTGGTGTGGGGGGGAGGGGGGAGGGGGGCAGGGGGACTTTATTTTGCGGGGGTTGGGGTGGGGGTTGGGGGGGAGGGGGACTTTTCTTGCGGGGGCTGGGGTGAGGGGGAGGGGGACTTTGTCTCGCGGGGGCTGGGATTGGGTGGGAGGGTGACGAGGGGGACATTGTCTCGCGGAGACTGGGGTGGGGGGGCAGGGAGAGGGGGACATTGTCTCACGGGAGCTGGGGAGGGGTGGGGGGGAGGGTGAATTTGTCTCGCGGGGGCTGGGGTTGGTGGGGAGGGGGAGGGGGACTTTGTCTCGCGGGGGCTGGGGTGGGGGGTTAGGTGGGGATGGGACTTTGTCTCGCGGGGGCTGGGGTGGGGAGGAAGGGGGAGGGGGACTTTGTCTCGCGGGTGCTGGGGTGGGGGGGAGTGGGGGAGGGTGACTTTGTCTCGTGGGGGCTGGGGTGGGGGTTGAGGGGGCTGGGGGACTTTGTCTCATGGGGGCGGGGGTGGGGGGCGAGGGGGTGTAGGGGGTCTTTGTCTCGAGGGGGCTGGGGTGGGGGGTGCGGGGGGAAGGGGATTTGTCTCGCGGAGGCTGTGGAGCGAGGGGAGTGGGGGAGGGGGAATTTGACTCGCGGCGGATGGTGGGGAGGGGGGAAGGGGGACTTTGTCTCGTGAGGGCTGTGGTGGGGGGAGGGGGAATTTGTCTCGCCGGGGCTGTGGTGCGTGGGGAGGGGGGGAGGTGGACGTTGTCTCACGGGGGCTGGTGTGGGGGGTAAGGGGGGGAGGGGGACTTTATTTTGCGGGGGCTGGGGCGAGGGGGAGGCGGACTTTGTCTCACGGGGGCTGGGGTGGGGTGAGGGGGACTTTGTCTCGCGGGTGCTGGGATGGGGGAGGTGGACTTTGTCTCGCGGGGGCTGTGGTGTGGGGAGGGGGACTTTGTCTCGCGGGGGCTGGGGTGGGGGGGAGGGGGACTTTGTCTCGCGGGTGCTGGGGTGGGGGGTAGGAGGACTTTGTCTCGCGGGGGCTGGGGTGGGGGGAGGGGGACATTGTCTCGTGGGGACTGGAGTGGGGGGAGGGGGACATTGTCTCGTGGGGGCTGGGGTGGGGGCGAGGAGGACTTTGTCTCGCGGGGGCTGGGGTGGGGGGGAGGGAGACTTTGTCTCATGGGTGCTGGGGTGGGGGTTGGGGGACTTTGTCTCGCGGGGGCTGGGTGGGAGTGAGGGGGACTTTGCCTCGCGGGGGCTGGGGTGGGGGGGAGGGGGACTTAGTCTCGCGGTGGCTGGGGTGGGTGGGAGGGGGACTTTGACTCGTGGGGGCTGGGGTGGGGGGAGATGGACTTTGTCTCGCGGTGGCTGAGGTTGGGGGAGGGGGGAGGTGGACTTTGTCTCGCGGGGGCTGGGGTTGGGGGGGAGTGGGGGAGGGTGACTTTGTCTCATGGGGGCTGTGGTGGGGGGCGAGGGGGGGAGGGGGTCTTTGTCTCGCTGGGACTGGGGTGGGGGTGAGGGGGGTGGGGGACTTTGTCTCGCCAGGCTGGGGTGGGGTGGAGGTGGACTTTGTCTTGTGGGGGCTGAGGTGGGGGATGTGTGGGATGAGGGGGACTTTGTCTCGCGGGGGCTGGTGTGGGGTTGTGGGGGGGAGGGGGACTTTGTCTTGCGGGGGCTGGGGTTGGTGGGGTGGAGGACGAGGGGGGTCTTTGTCTCGCTGGGGCTGGGGTGGGGGGGAGGGGTTCTTTGTCTTGCGGGGGCTGGTTTGGGTGGGGTGGAGGACGAGGGGGACTTTGTCTCGTCGGGGCTGGGGTGGGGGATAGTGGGGGAGGGGGACTTTGTCTCGCTGGGGCTGGGGTGGGGGGGAGGGGGGGAGGGGGACTTTGTCTCACGGGGGCTGGGGTGAGGGGAGAGGGGGGAGGGTTCTTTGTCTCGCGGGGGCTGGGGTGGGTGGGACGGGGATGTTGTCTCGCGGGGGCAGGGGTAGGGGGGGTGGGGGGGAAGGGGAATTTGTCTCGCAGGGGCTGGAGTGGGTGGGGAGGGGAACTTTGTCTCGCGGGGGCTGGGGTGGGGGTGAGGGGGGTAGGGGGACTTTGTCTTGCGGGGTCTGGGGTGGTGGGGAGGGGGGAGGGGGATTTTGCTCGCGGGGGCTGGGGTGGGGGGGTGGGGGTCAGTGGGACTTGCTCCCGCGGGGACTGGAGTGGGGGGGGTATGGGGGAGGGGGACTTTGTCTCGCGGGGACTGGGGTGGGGTGTGTGGGGGGGAGGGGGACTTTGTCTCGTGGGGTTTGGGGTGAGGGGGAGTGGGGAGAGGGGGACTTTGTCTCGCGGGGGCTGGGGTGTGGGGAGGGGGACTTTGTCTCGCGGGGGCTGGGGTGGGGGGGAGGGGGACTTTGTCTCGCGGGGGCTGGAGTGGTGGGGGAGGGGGGTGGGGGAATCTGTCTCACGGGTGCTGGGGTGGGGGTGTGGGGGACTTTGTCTCGCGGGGTCTTGGGTAGGGGGAGGGGGACTTTGTCTCGCGGGGGCTGGGGTGGGGGGGAGGGGGACTTTGTCTCGCGGGGGCTGGGGTGGGGGGGAGGGGGACTTTGTCTCGCGGGGGCTGGGGTGGGAGGGAGGGGGACTTTGTCTCGCGGGGGCTGGGGTGGGGGGAGGGGGACTTTGTCTCGCGGGGGCTGGGGTGGGGGGTGGGGGACTTTGTCTCGCGGGGGCTGGGGTGGGGGGAGATGGACTTTGTCTCGCGGGCGCTGTGGTGGGGGGGAGGGGGATTTTGTCTCGCGAGGGCATGGTGGGGGGGAGGGGAACTTTGTCTCGGTGGGGCTGGGGTGCGGGGAGGGGGTCCTTGTCTCACGGGGGCTGGGATTGGTTGGGAGGGAGACGAGGGGGACATTGTCTCGCGGAGACTGGGGTGGGGGGTGAGGGGGGAGGGGGACATTGTCTCACGGGAGCTGGGGAGGGGTGGGAGGTGGGAGGGTGACTTTGTCTCGCGGGGGCTGGGGTTCGTGGGGAGGGGGAGGGGGACTTTGTCTCGCGGGGGCTGGGGTGGGGGGTTTAGGTGGGGTGGGGGACTTTGTCTCGCGGGGGCTTGGGTGGGGGGGAAGGGGGGAGGGGGACTTTGTCTCACGGGTGCTGAGGTGGGGGGGAGTGGGTGAGGGTGACTTGGTCTCGTGGGGGCTGGGGTGGGTTGTGTGGGGGGAGGGGGACTTTGTCTCATGGGGGCGGGGGTGGGGGCGAGGGGGAGTGGGGGTCTTTGTCTCGAGGGGGCTGGGGTGGGGGGGGAGGGGGGGCAGGGGGACTTTGTCTCACGGGGGCTGGGGTGGGGAGTAGGGGGACTTTGTCGCACGGGGGCTGGGGTGGGGGGAAGTGAGGGAGGCAGACTTTGTCTCGCGGGGGCTGGGGTGAGGGGGATGGGGACTTTGTCTCACGGGGGCTGGGGTTGGGGGTGCGGGGGGAAGGGGATTTGTCTCGCGGAGGCTGTGGAGCGGGGAGAGTGGGGGGGGGGAATTTGACTCGCAGGGGATGGGGGGGGAGGGGGATTTTGTCTCGTGAGGGCTGTGGTGTGGGGAGGGGGGGAGGGGGAATTTGTCTCGCCGGGGCTTTGGTGCGTGGGGAGGGGGGGAGGTGGACTTGTCTCGCTGGGGCTGGGGTGGGTGGGAGGGGGAATTTGTCCCGCCGGGGCTGTGTTGCGTGGGGAGGGGGACTTTGTCTCGCGGGGGATGGTGTGGGGGGGAGGGGGGAGGGGGGCAGGGGGACTTTATTTTGCGGGGGATGGGGTGCGGGGTGGGGGGGAGGGGGACTTTTCTTGCGGGGGTTGGGGTGAGGGGGAGGGGGACTTTGTCTCGCGGGGGCTGGCGTGGTGGGGAGGGGGACTTTGTCTCGCGGGTGCAGGGATGGGGGAGGTGGACTTTGTCTCGCGGGGGCTGGGGTGTGGGGAGGGGGACTATGTCTCGCGGGGTCTGGGGTGGGGGGGGAGGGGGACTTTGTCTCGTGGGGGCTGGGGTGTGGGGAAGGGGACTTTGTCTCGCGGGGGCTGGGGTGGGGGTGAGGTGGACTTTGTCTCACGGGGGCTGGGGTGGGGGGGAGGAGGACTTTGTCTCGCGGGGGCTGGGGTTGGGGGGAGGGGGACTTTGTCTTGCGGGGGCTGGGGTGGGGGGGAGGGGGACTTTGTCTCGCGGGTGCTTGGGTGGGGGGGAGGGGGCCTTTGTCTCGTGTAGGCTGGGGTGGGGGGGAGGGGGCCTTTGTCTCGTGGGGGCTGGGGTGGGGGGAGTGGGAACTTGTCTCGCGGGGGCTGGGGTGGGTGGGAGGGGGACATTGTCTCGCGGTGGCTGGGGTGGGGGGGAAGTAGGGGAGTGGGACTTTGTCTCACGGGGGCTGGGGTGGGGGGTGAGGGTGGGGAGGGGGACTTTGTCATTGGCTTGTTTGGGACGGGGGGAGGGGGACATTGTCTCACGGGGACTGGGGTGGGTGGGAGGGTGGTGAGGGGGGTCTTTGTCTCATGGTGCTGTGGTGGTGGGGAGGGGGGGAGGGGGACTTTGTCTCGCGGGATTGGGGTGGTGGGGAGGGGGGGAGGGGGACTTTGTCTCGCGGGGCTGGGGTGGGGTGGGAGGGTAACGAGGGGGACATTGTCTCGCGGGGGCAAGGGTGGGGGGGAGGGGGACATTGTCTCACGGGAGCTGGGGAGGGGTGGGAGGGGGGAGGAGCTGGGGTTGGTGGGAGGGGGAGGGGGACTTTGTCTCGAGGGGGCAGGGGTGGGGGGCGAGGTGGGGGAAGGGGTCTTTGTCTTGAGGGGGCTGGGGTGGGGCGGGATGGGGGAGGGGGACCTTGTCTCGCGGGGGCTGGGCTGGTGAGGAGGGGGAGGGGGACTTGGTCTCGCGGGGTCTGGGGTGGGGGGGAGGAGGGGAGGGGGACTTTGTCTCATGGTGGCTGGGGTTGGGGGGAGGGGGGAGGTGTCTATGTCTCACGGAGGCTGGGGTGGGGGAGTGGGGGACTTGGTCTCGCGGGGGCTGGGGTCGGGGGGAGGAGGGGTTCGGGTCTTTGTAACGCGGGAGCTGGGGTGCGAGGGAGGGGGGCAGGGGGAATTTGTCTCACGGGGGCTGGGGTGGGGTGGGAGGTAGAATTTGTAGCACGGGGGCTGGGGTGGGGGGGAAGTGGGGGAGGCAGACTTCGTCTCGCGGGGGCTGGGGTGAGGGGGTGGGGGACTTTTCTCGCGGGGGCTGGGGTGCGGGGAAGGGGGACTTTGTCTCGCTGGGGCTGGCATGGTGGGGAGGGGGGGAGGGGGACTTTGTCTCGCAAAGGCTGGGGTGGGTGGGAGGGTGGGGGAGGGGGGCAGGGGGACTTTTCTCGCGGGGGCTGGGGTGGGGGGAAGGGGGACTTTGTCTCGCGGGGGCTGGCGTGGTGGGGAGGGGGACTTTTTCTCGCGGCGAATGGGGTGGGGGTGAGGGGGACTTTGTCTCGCGGGGGCTGGGGTGGGGGGAAGGGGACTTTGTCTCGCGGGGGCTGGGGTGGGGGGAAGGGGGACCTTGTCTCGCGGCGGCTGGGGTGTGGGGGAGGTGAGGGAGGGGGACTTTTTCATTGGCTGGGTTGGGGGGCAGTGGGGAGGGAGACATTGTCTCACGGGGGCTGGGGTGGGGGGAGGGGTGGAGGGGGACTTTGTCTCGCGGAGACTGGGGAGGGGGGAGGGTGGGGAGGGGGACTTTGTCTCACGCTGCTGTGGAACGGGGGTAGGGGGTAGGGGGACTTTGTCTCGCGGGGGCTGTGGTGGTGTGGGAGGGTGACGAGGGGGACAAAGTCTCGCGGGGGCTAGGGTGGGGGGGGAGGGGGACTTTGTCTCATGGGAGCTGGGGAGGGGTGGCAGGGGGGAGGGCGAATTTGTCTCGCGGGGGCTGGGGTTGGTGGGGAGGGGGACTTTGTCTCGCGGGGGCTGGGGTGGGGGTGTTAGGTGGGGGAGGGGGACTTTGTCTCACGGGGGCTGGGGTCGGGGGGAGGGGGGAGGTGGACTTTGTCTCGCGGGGGCTGGGGTTGGGGGGGAGTGGGGGAGGGTGACTTTGTCTCATGGGGGCTGTGGTGGGGGACGAGGGCGGCAGGGGGTCTTTGTCTCGCTGGGACTGGGGTGGGGGGGAGGGGGGTGGGGGACTTTGTCTCGCCAGGCTGGGGTGGGGTGGAGGTGGACTTTGTCTTGTGGGGGCTGAGGTGGGGGATGCGTGGGATGAGGGGGACTTTGTCTCGCGGGGGCTGGGGTGGGGTGGTGGGGGGGAGGGGGACTTTGTCTTGCGGGGTCTGGGGTGGTGGGGAGGGGGGAGGGGGATTTTGCTCGCGGGGGCTGGGGTGGGGGGGGTGGGGGTCAGTGGGACTTGCTCCCGCGGGGACTGGAGTGGGGGGGTATGGGGGAGGGGGACTTTGTCTCGCGGGGACTGGGGTGGGGTGTGTGGTGGGGAGGGGGACTTTGTCTCGTGGGGTTTGGGGTGAGGGGGAGTGGGGAGAGGGGGACTTTGTCTCGTGGGGACTGGGGTGGGGGGTGTGAGGGTGGAGGGGGACTTTGTCTCGCAGGGGCTGGCATTGGGTGGGAGGTGGGAGGGTGACTTTGTCTCGCAGGGGCTGGGGTTAGGGGGGGAGAGGGGGCGGGGAACTTTGTCTCGCGGGGGCTGGACTGGTGGGGGAGGGGGGTGGGGTAATCTGTCTCACGGGCGCTGGGGTGGGGGGGTGGGGGACTTTGTCTCGCGGGGGCTTGGGTAGGGTGAAGGGGGACTTTGTCTCGCGGGGGCTGGGGTGGGGGGGAGGGGGACTTTGTCTCGCGGGGGCTGGGGTGGGGGGGAGTGGGACTTTGTCTCGCGGGGGCTGGGGTGGGAGGGAGGGGGACTTTGTCTCGCTGGGGCTGGGGTGGGGGGAGTGGGAACTTGTCTCGCGGGGGCTGGGGTGGATGGGAGGGGGACATTGTCTCGCGGTGGCTGGGGTGGGGGGGAGGTAGGGGAGTGGGACTTTGTCTCACGGGGGCTGGGGTGGGGGGTGAGGGTGGGGAGGGGGACTTTGTCATTGGCTGGTTTGGGGACAGGGGGCAGGGGGACATTGTCTCACGGGGACTGGGGTTGGTGGGAGGGTGGTGAGGGGGGTCTTTGTCTCATGGTGCTGTGGTGGTGGGGAGGGGGGGAAAGGGACTTTGTCTCGCGGGATTGGGGTGGTGGGGAGGGGGGGAGGGGGACTTTGTCTCGCGGGGCTGGGGTGGGGTGGGAGGGTAACGAGGGGGACATTGTCTCCCGGGGGCAAGGGTGGGGGGGAGGGGGACATTGTCTCACGGGAGCTGGGGAGGGGTGGGAGGGGGAGGGGGACTTTGTCTCGCGGGGGCTGGGGTTGGTGGGGAGGGGAAGGGGGACTTTGTCTCGCGGGTGCTGGGGTGGGGGTGTAAGTTGGGGAGGGGGACTTTGTCTCGTGGGGGCTGGGGTGGGGGGAAGGGGGGAGGGGGATTTGTCTCACGTGTGCTGGGGTGGGGGCGGAGTGGGGGAGGGTGACTTTGTCTCGTGGGGGCTGAGGTGGAGGGTGAGGGGGGGAGGGGGACTTTGTCTCGCGGGTGCTGGGGTGGGGGTGTAAGTTGGGGAGGGGGACTTTGTCTCGTGGGGGCTGGGGTGGGGGGAAGGGGGGAGGGGGATTTGTCTCACGTGTGCTGGGGTGGGGGCGGAGTGGGGGAGGGTGACTTTGTCTCGTGGGGGCTGAGGTGGAGGGTGAGGGGGGGAGGGGGACTTTGTCTCGTGGGGGCAGGGGTGGGGGGCGAGGTGGGGGAAGGGGTCTTTGTCTTGAGGGGGCTGGGGTGGGGCGGGATGGGGGAGGGGGTCCTTGTCTCACGGGGCTGGGCTGGTGAGGAGGGGGAGGGGGTCTTGGTCTCGCGGGGTCTGGGGTGGGGGGGGAGGAGGGGAGGGGGACTTTGTCTCGCGGTGGCTGGGGTTGGGGGGAGGGGGGCGGTGTCTATGTCTCGCGGAGGCTGGGGTGGGGGAGTGGGGGACTTGGTCTCGCGGGGGCTGGGGTCGGGGGGAGGAGGGTTGGGGGTCTTTGTAACGTGGGAGATGGGGTGCGGGGGAGGGGGCCAGGGGGGCAGGGGGAATTTGTCTCACGGGGGCTGGGGTGGGGTGGGAGGTAGAATTTGTAGCGCGGGGGCTGGGGTGGGGGGGAAGTGGG
>JANJGN010003660.1:0-42024 GCA_026770705.1 Isurus oxyrinchus | reverse complement strand
CCCACCCCTCGCGCATTCATTCACCCCACCCACCCACACACACCTCGCGCATTCATTCACCCCACCCACCCACCCCTTGCGCATTCATTCACAGACCCACACACCCCTGGTGCATTTATTTACCCAACCACCAACATCTCTCGCATTCATTCACCCCTACACCCACCCAACCCGCATTTATTCACCAACTCGCCCACCATTCGTGCATTCATTCACCCACCCATACACTCCCTAGCGCATTCATTCACCCAACCACGCGGCCCCTCGCGCATTCATTCATACACCCACCCCACCACCTCGCGCATTCATTCACCCACCCACCCGCCCCCTCACGCATTCATTCATACATCCACCCACCACCTCACGCATTCATTCACCCACCCACCCCACCCCATCACGCATTCATTCACCCTCCCACCAAACCCCTCACGCATTCTTTCACCCATCCACCCAACCTCTCGCACACTCATTTAACCACCCACCGAACTCTTCGCGCATTCTTTCACCGACCCACATACCCACCGTCAGATGCATTTATTCACCAACCGACCCACACCCTCGCGCACTTATTCACCAACCCACCCACCTTTCGCGAATTCATTCACCATCCCACACACCACCTAGCGCAGTCATTCACCCACCCAGCCGGCCCATCGTGCATTCACTCACACACCCACAAACCACCTCGTGCATTCATTCACTCACCCACATCCCGCCTGGTGCATTCTTTCACCCCACCCACCCAGCCCTCGCGCATTCATTCACCCACGCACCCACCCAAACACTTGTGCTTTTATTCACCCACCGACCCACTCCCTCTCGCACTTATTCACGAACCTATCCACCCTTCTCACAGTCATTCACGCACCGACCCACCCCCTAGCGGATTCATTCACCCACCCACCCCCTCGCGCATTCATTCACCCATCCACAAAGCTCCTCGCGCATTCATTCACACACCCACCCAGCCCCTCGCGCATTCATTCACCCAACCCCTCGCGCATTCATTCACCCACCCAGCCACCCACCCCCTCGCGCATTCATTCACCCACCCAGCCCCTCGCGCATTCATTCACCCCACCCACCAACACCCTCACACATTCTTTCACTTCATACCCACTGCCTCGTGCATTCATTAACCCACCCCCACTCACACCCTTGCACTTTCATTCACCCACCCTCACACCACTCGCGCATTCATTCACCCACCCAACCACACCTCGCGCATTCATTCACCCACCCACCCACCCCTCGGGCATTCGTTCACCCACCCGCACACCCCCTCGCGCATTCGTTCACCCCACACGCACACCCCTCGCGCATTCGTTCACCCCACCCGCCCACCCCTCGCGCATTCGTTCACCCACCCACCCACCCCTCGCGCATTCGTTCACACCACCCAAACACACCTTGCTCATTCATTCACCCACCCACCCGCGCCCTCGCTCATTCATTCACCCCACACACCCGCTCCCTCGCTCAATCATTCACCCAACCTCCCGCCCCCCTTGCTCATTCATTCATCCCACCCACCCACCCACGCCTCGCGCATTCATTCACAAACCCACCCAACTGCTCCCTCGCTCATTCATTCACCCACCCACCCACACCCTCGCGCATTCATTCACCCACCCACCGACCCCCTCGCGCATTCATTCCCCCACCCACCCCTCGTGCATTCATTCACGCACCCACGCACTCCTCACGCAATCATTCACCCACCCACCCACCCCTCTCGCATTCATTCACCCACCCCTCGCGCATTCATTCACCCACCCACCTACCCCTCGCGCATTCATTCACCCACCCACCCACCCCTCGCGCATTCATTCACCCACCCACCCACCCCTCGCGCATTCATTCACCCACCCACCCACCCCTCGCGCATTCATTCACCCACCCAGCACCCCTTGCGCATTCATTCACCCACCCACCCCTCGCGCATTCATTCACCCACCCACCCACACACACCTCGCGCATTCATTCACCCCACCCACCCACCCCCTCGCGCATTCATTCACAGACCCACACACCCCTCGTGCATTTATTTACCCAACCACCAACACCTCTCGCATTCATTCACCCCTACACCCACCCAACCCGCATTTATTCACCAACCTCGCCCACCCATTCATGCATTCATTCACCCACCCATACACTCCCTAGCGCATTCATTCACCCAACCACGCGGCCCCTCGCGCATTCATTCATACACCCACCCACCACCTCGCGCATTCATTCCACCCACAAACATACCACCTCGCACATTCATTCACCCATCCACCCACCCCCTCACGCATTCATTCACCCACCCTCTCGCGCATTCATTCACACAGCCACCCACCCCCTCGCGCATTCGTTCACCCACCCCCTCACACATTCATTCACCCACCCACCCCCGCCTCGCGCTTTCATTCACCCACCCACCAACAACCTCACGCATTCTTTCACCAAATACCCACCTCGCTCATTCATTCACCCACCCACCCGAGCTTTCGCTCATTCATACACCCACCCAACCATTCCCTCGCTCATTCATTCACCCACCCACCCGTCCCCTCGCTCATTCATTCACCCACCCGCCCGCCCCCCTCGCTCATTCATTCACCCACCCACACCACGCGCATTCATTCTCCCACCCACCCACCACTCGCGCATTCATTCACCCACCTTCCCACACCTCGCGCATTCATTCAAGCACTCACCCACACCTCGCGCAATCATTCACCCACACACACAGTCACTCGCACATTCATTCACCCATCAACCCAACACCTCGCGCATTCATTCACCCCACCCACCCCCTCGCGCATTCATTCACCCACACACACCCAACACCTCGCACATTCATTCACCCACCCAAACACCCCCTTGCTCATTCATTCACCCACCCATCCGAGCCTTCGCTCATTCATTCACCCACCCACCGCCGCTCCCTCGCTCATTCATTCACCCATCCTCCTGCCCCCTTGCTCATTCATTCACCCACCCACCCACGCCTCGAGCATTCATTCACCCAGCCACCCACCCGCCTACCCCTCGCGCATTCGTTCCCCAACCGTCCACCCCTCGCGCATTGGTTCACCCCACCCGCCCAACCTCGCGCATTCGTTCACCCACATGCCCACCACTCGCGCATCTCGCTCACCCACCCCGCCCACACCTCGCGCATTCGTTCACACCACCCGCCCACGCTTGCGCATTCGTTCACCCACCACCCGCACACCCCCTCGTGCATTCATTCTCGCAACCGCCCACCCCCTCGCGCATTCGTTCACCCACCCTCCCACACGTCGCGCATCCTCGTTCACCCACCCCGACCCCCTCGCGCATCTCGTTCACCCACGCGCCCTCCCCACGCGCATTCGTTCACCCCACCCGCCCACCCCTCGCGCATTCGTTCACCCACCCGCCCACCCCTCGCGCATTCGTTCACCCACCCGCCCCAAACCCTCGCGCATTTGTTCACCACCCACCCACCCCCTCGCGCATTCATTCACTCACCCACCCATCCCCCTCGCGCATTCATTCACCCACCCACCAACACCCTCACTCATTCTTTCACCTAATACCCACCGCCTCGCGCATTCATTCACCCACCTACTCACACCCTCGCACATTCATTCACCCACCAACACTCCACTCGCGCATTCATTCACCCACTCAAACACGCCTCGCGCATTCATTCACCCCACACACCCACACATTCGCGAATTCGTTCACCCACCCACCCAGACCCTCGCGCATACATTCACCCACCCACCCACCACTTGCGCATTCATTTACCCACCCAACCACCCCTCGCACATTCATTCACCCACCAACCAACCCTCGCGCATTCATTTTCCCACCCACCCACCCACCCTTCACGCATTCATTCACCCACCCAGCCCTCTTGCATTCATTCACCCACCCATCCACCCCTCGTGCATTCATTGACCCACCCACCCACCCCTCGCGCATTCATTCACCCACCCACCCACCCCTCGCGCATTCATTCACTCACCCATCCACCCCTCGCGCATTCATTCACCCACCCACCCACCCCTCGCGCATTCATTCACCCCACCCACCCACCCCCTCGCCCATTCATTCACCCACCCAGCCACCCCCTCGCGCATACATTCACCCACCCACAACTCGCGCATTCATTCACCCCAACACCCTCCCATCCCACATTTATTCACCAACTCACTCACCATTCATGCATTCATTCACCCACCCCACACACCCCCTAGCGCATTCATTCACCCAACCACGCGGCCCCCTCGCGCATTCATTCACACTCCCACCCACCACCTCACGCATTCATTCACCCACAAACATACCGCCCTCGCGCATTCATTCAACCACCCAACCAACCCTCACGCATTCATTCACCCACCCACCCACCCCCTCGGGCATTCATTCACCCACCCCCCTCGCGCATTCATTCACACACCCACCCACCCCCTCGCGCATTCATTCACACACCCACCCACCCCCTCACGCATTCATTCACCCACCCACCCCTGCCATGCGCATTCATTGACCCACCCACCAACACCCTCACGCATTCTGTCAGCAAATACACACCTCGCTCATTCATTCACCCACCCACCCGAGCTTTCGGTCCATTCATTCACCCACCAAACTGCTCCCTCACTCATTCATTCACCCCACCCACCCGCCCGCTCACTCATACATTCACCCACCCACCCCGCAACCTCGCTCATTCATTCACCCACCCCACACCGCGGCGCATTCATTCTCCCAGCCACCCACCCCTCGCGCATCTCATTCACCCCATCCACCCACCTCTCGCGCATTCATTCAAACACTCACCCACACCTCGCACACTTATTCACCCACCCAAGCACCCTTCTCACGTACATTCACCCTCCCACCCAACCCCTAGCACATTCATTCACCCACACACACAGCCCACTCGTACATTCATTCACACACCAACCCAACATCTCGCGCATTCATTCACCCAGACACCCACCCACACCTCCGGCATTCACTCACCCACCCACCCACGCCCTCGTGCATTCGTTCACCCACCCGCCAACCCCCTCGCGCATTCGTTCACCCACCCCGCCCACCCCCTCGCGCATTCGTTCACCCACCCACCCACACCTCGAGCATTCGTTCACCCCCACCCGCCCACCCCTCGCGCATTCGTTCACCCACCCGCCCACCCCCTCGCGCATTCGTTCACCCCACCCGCCCACCCCTTGCGCATTCGTTCACCCACCCGCCGACCCCTCACGCATTCGTTCACCCACCCGCCCACACCCTCGGGCATTCGTTCACCCCACCCCGCCCACCCCCCCTCGCGCATTCGTTCACCCACACGCCCACCCCTCGCGCATTCGTTCACCCACCCGCCCACACCCTCGTGCATTCGTTCACCCACCCGCCCACCCCTCGCGTATTCATTCACCCACCCGCCCACCACCCTCGCGCACCTCGTTCACCCACCTGCCCTCCCCTCGCGCATTCGTTTACCCACCCAAAAAATCCCCTTGCTCATTCATTCACCCACCCACCCGAGCCCTCGCTCATTCATTCACCCATCCACCCCGCTCCCCTCGCTCAATCATTCACCCATCCTCCCGCCCCTTGCTCATTCATTCACCCACCCACCCACCCACGCCTCGCGCATTCATTCACCCAGCAACCCACCCACACCTCCAGCATTCATTCACCCACCCATACACCCCCTCGCCGCGTTCGTTCACCCACCCCGCCCACCCCCTCGCGCGTTCGTTCACCCCACCCGCCCACCCTCGCGCGTTCGTTCACCCCACCCGCCCACCCCCTCCGCGCGTTCGTTCACACCTCCCCGCCCGCACCTCGCGCGTTTGTTCACCCCACCCGCCCGCCCCTCGCGCGTTCGTTCACACCCACCCGCCCGCCCCTCTCCGCGTTCGTTCACCCACCCGCCCGCCCCCTCGAGTTCGTTCACCCACCCCGCCCGCCCCCTCCGCGCGTTCGTTCACCCACCCCGACCGCCCTCTGCGCGTTGCTTCCACCCACCCGCCCCGCACCTCGCGCGTTCCTTCACCCACCCCGCCCGCCCCTCGTGCGTTCCTTCACCCACACGCCCGCCCCTCGCGCGTTCGTTCACCCCACCCGCCCGACCCCTCTCGCATTCCTTCTCCCACCCGCCCGCCCGTCGCGCATTCGTTCACCCACCCGCCCACCCTCGCGCAGTCGTTCACCCCACATGCCCACCCCTCGGGCATTCGTTCACCCCACTCACCTCGCCCCTCGGGCATTCGTTCACCCACTCACTCGCCACTCGCGCATTCGTTCACCCACCCCACAGGCCCCTCGCGCATTCGTTCACACCCACCCACCCGCCCCGCGCGCATTCGTTCACCCACCCACCCCGCCCCTCGCGCATTCGTTCACCCCACCCACCCGCCCCCTCGCGCATTCGTTCACCCTCCCACGCGCACCTCGCGCATCTCGTTCACCCACCCGCCCCGCCCCTCGCGCATTCGGTTCACCCACCCGCCCGCCCCTCGCGCATTCGTTCACCCACCCGCCCGTCCCTCGCGCATTCGCTCACACCACCCCGCCCGCCCCTCCCGCATTCGTTCACCCACCCGCCCGCACCTCGCGCATCTCGTTCACCCACCCCGCCCCGCCCCTCGAGCATTCGTTCACACCACCCGCCCGCCCCTCGCGCATTCGTTCACCCACCCACCCACCCCGTCACGCATTCGTTCACCCACCCACCCAGACCTCGCGCATTCATTCACCCACCCACCCAGCCCTCGCGCATTCATTCACCCACCCACCCAGCCCCTCGCGCATTCATTCACCCACCCACCCTGCCCTCGCGCATTCATTCACCCACCCACCCCACCCCTCGCGCATTCATTCACCCACCCACCCACCCCTCGCGCATTCATTCACCCACCCACCCCTCGCGCATTCATTCACCCACCCCACCCCTCGCGCATTCATTCACGCCACGCACCCACCACTTCGGGCATTCATTCACCCACCCCACCCACCACCTCGCACATTCATTCACCCAGCCCTCGCGCATTCATTCACCCACGCACCCACCCCTCGGGCATTCATTCACCCACGCACCCACCCCCTCGGGGCATTCATTCACCCACCCACCCACCCCCTCGCACATTCATTCACCCACCCCACCCACCCCCTCGCGCATTCATTCACCCACCCAGCCACCCCCTCGCGCATACATTCACCCACCCACAACTAGCGCATTCATTCACCCACACACACCGCGGCGCATTCATTCTCCCACCCACCCACCCCTCGCGCATTCATTCACCCACCCACCCACACCTCGTGCATTCATTCAAGCACTCACCCACACCTCGCGCACTTATTCACCCACCCAAGCACCCTTCTCACATACATTCACCCTCCCACCCAACCCCCAGCACATTCATTCAACCACACACACAGCCACTCGTACATTCATTCACCCACCAACCCAACACCTCACGCATTCAGTCACCCAGACACCCACCCACACCACCGGCATTCACTCACCCACCCACCCACCCCTCGCGCATTCGTTCACCCACCCGTCCACACCTCGCGCGTTCGTTCACCCACCCCGCCCGCCCCCTCGCGCGTTCGTTCACCCACCACCGCCCGCCCCCCTCGCGCATTCGTTCACCACCACCCACCCACCCCGTCACGCATTCGTTCACCCCACCCACCCCAGCCCTCGCGCATTCATTCACCCACCCACCCATGCCCTCGCGCATTCATTCACCCACCCACCCAGCCCTCGCGCATTCATTCACCCACCCACCCTGCCCTCGCGCATTCATTCACCCACCCACCCACCCCTTGCGCATTCATTCACCCACCCACCCACCCCCTCGCGCATTCCATTCACCCACCCACCCCCTCGCGCATCTCATTCACCCACCCACCCCTCGCGCATTCATTCACCCACGCACCCACCACTTCGGGCATTCATTCACCCACCCACCCCACCACCTCGCACATTCATTCACCCAGCCCTCGCGCATTCATTCACCCACCCCACCCAGCCCTCGCGCATTCATTCACCCACGCACCCACACCCTCGGGCATTCATTCACCCACCCACCCACCCCCCTCGCACATTCATTCACCCACCCACCCACCCCCTCGCGCATTCATTCACCCACCCAGCCACCCCTCGCGCATACATTCACCCACCCACAACTCGCGCATTCATTCACCCACACACACCGCGCGCATTCATTCTCCCACCCACCCACCCCCTCGCGCATTCATTCACCCACCCACCCACACCTCGCGCATTCATTCAACCACTCACCCACACCTCGCGCACTTATTCACCCCACCCAAGCACCCGTCTCATATACATTCACCCTCCCACCCAACACCCAGCACATTCATTCAACCACACACACAGCCACTCGTACATTCATTCACCCACCAACCCAACACCTCACGCATTCATTCACCCAGACACCCACCCACACCTCCGGCATTCACTCACCCACCCACCCACCCCTCGCGCGTTCGTTCACACACCCCCGCCCGCACCTCGCGCGTTCGTTCACCCACCCGCCCGCCCCTCGCGCGTTCGTTCACCCACCCCGCCCGCCCCTCGCGCTTTCGTTCACCCACCCGCCCGCCCCTCGCGCGGTCTCGTTCACCCACCCGCCCCGCCCCTCGCGCGTTCGTTCACACCACCCCGCCCGCCCCTCGCGCGTTCCTTCACCCCACCCGACAGCCCCTCGCGCGTTCCTTCACCCACCCGCCCGCCCCTCGAGCGTTCCTTCACCCACCCCGCCCGCCCCTCGCGCGTTCCTTCACCCACCCGCCCGCACCTCGCGCGTTCCTTCACCCACCCGCCCGCCCCTCGCGCGTACCTTCACCCACCCGCCCGCCCCCTCGCGCGTTCCTTCACCCACCCGCCCGCCCCCCTCGCGCGTTCCTTCACCCACCCCGCCCCGCCCCTCGCGCGTTCCTTCACCCACCCGCCCGCCCCTCGCGCGTTCCTTCACCCACCCGCCCGCCCCCCTCGCGATTTCCTTCACCCACCCGCCCGCCCCTCGCGCGTTCGTCTCACCCACCCGCCCGCCCCCTCGCGCGTTCGTTCACCCCACCCGCCCACCCCTCTCGCATTCCTTCTCCCACCCGCCCCGCCCTTCACGCATTCGTTTCACCCACCCGCCCACCCTCGCGCAGTCGTTCACCCACATGCCCACTCCTCGGGCATTCGTTCACCCACTCACTCGCCCCTCGGGCAATCGTTCACCCCACTCACTCGCTCCTCGCGCATCTCGTTCACCCCACCCACAGGCCCCTCGCGCATTCGTTCACCCACCCACCCGCACCGCGCGCATTCGTTCACCCACCCACCAGCCCCTCGCGCGTTCGTTCAACCACCCACCCGCCC
The DNA here is from genome assembly GCA_026770705.1 of Isurus oxyrinchus. Lineage (NCBI taxonomy): Eukaryota > Metazoa > Chordata > Chondrichthyes > Lamniformes > Lamnidae > Isurus > Isurus oxyrinchus. The sequence continues at coordinate 32,621 of JANJGN010003660.1, read as the reverse complement.
CTCGCGCGTGCGTTCACCCACTCGCCCGCCCCTCGCGCATTCGTTCTCCCACCCGCCCGCCCCTCGCGCATTCGCTCACCCACCCGCCCGCCCCTCCCGCATTCGTTCACCCACCCGCCCGCACCTCGCGCGTTCGTTCACCCACCCGCCCACCCCTCTCGCATTCCTTCTCCCACCCGCCCGCACTTCGCGCATTCGTTTCACCCACCCGCCCACCCTCGCGCAGTCGTTCACCCACATGCCCACTCCTCGGGCATTCGTTCACCCACTCACTCGCCCCTCGGGCAATCGTTCACCCACTCACTCGCTCCTCGCGTATTCGTTCCCCCACCCACAGGCCCCTCGCGCATTCGTTCACCCACCCACCCGCACCGCGCGCATTCGTTCACACCACCCACCAGCCCCTCGCCGCGTTCGTTCACCCAACCGCCCGCCCCTCGCGCGTGCGTTCACCCACTCGCCCGCCCCTCGCGCATTCGTTCTCCCACCCGCCCGCCCCTCGCGCATTCGCTCACCCACCCGCCCCGCCCCTCCCGCATTCGTTCACCCACCCGCCCGCACCTCGCGCATTCGTTCACCCACCCCGCCCGCCCCTCGCGCATTCGTTCACCCACCCGCCCGCCCCTCGCGCATTCGTTCACCCACCCACCCAGAACTCGCGCATTCTTTCACCCACCCACCCAGCCCTCGCGCATTCATTCACCCACCCACCCCTCGCGCATTCATTCACCCACCCACCCCTCACGCATTCATTCACCCACGCACCCACCACTTCGGGCATTCATTCACCCACCAACCCACCACCTCGCACATTCATTCACCCAGCCCTCGCGCATTCATTCACCCACCCACCCAGCCCTCGCGCATTCATTCACCCACGCACCCACCCCCCTCGGGCATTCATTCACCCACCCACCCACCCCCTCGCACATTCATTCACCCACCCACCCACCCCCCTCGCGCATTCATTCACCCACCCAGCCACCCCTCGCGCATACATTCACCCACCCACAACTCGCGCATTCATTCACCCACACACACCGCGCGCATTCATTCTCCCACCCACCCACCCCTCGCGCATTCATTCACCCACCCACCCACACCTCGCGCATTCATTCAACCACTCACCCCACACCTCGCGCACTTATTCACCCACCCAAGCACCCTTCTCACATACATTCCCCCTCCCACCCAACCCCCAGCACATTCATTCAACCACACACACAGCCACTCGTACATTCATTCACCCACCAACCCAACACCTCCGGCATTCATTCACCCAGACACCCACCCACACCTCCGGCATTCACTCACCCACCCACCCACCCCTCGCGCGTTCGTTCACCCACCCGCCCACAACCTCGCGCGTTCGTTCACCCACCCGCCCCGCCCCTCGCGCGTTCGTTCACCCCACCCGCCCGCCCCTCGCGCGTTCGTTCACCCACCCGCCCGACCCTCGCGCGTTCGTTCACCCACCCGCCCTCCCCTCGGGCGTTCGTTCACCCACCCGCCCGCCCCTCGCGCGTTCGTTCACACCACCCGCCCGCCCCTCGCGCGTTCCTTCACCCACCCGCCCGCCCCTCGCGCGTACCTTCACCCACCCGCCCGCCCCTCGCGCGTTCCTTCACCCAACCCCCCGCCCCTCGCGCGTTCCTTCACCCACCCGCCCGCCCCTCGCGCGTTCCTTCAACCACCTGCCCGCCCCCCGCGTGTTCCTTCACCCACCCGCCCGCCCCCCGCGCGTTCCTTCACCCACCCCGCCCGCCCCCCGCGCGTTCCTTCACCCACCCGCCCGCCCCTCGCGATTTCCTTCACCCACCCGCCCGCCCCTCACGCGTTCCTTCACCCACCCGCCCCGCCCCTCGCGCGTTCCTTCACCCACCTGCCCGCCCCCCGCTCATTCGTTCACCCACCCACCTGCCCCTCGCGCATTCATTCACCCACCCACCCACACCTCGCGCATTCATTCAACCACTCACCCACACCTCGCGCACTTATTCACCCACCCAAGCACCCTTCTCACATACATTCCCCCTCCCACCCAACCCCCAGCACATTCATTCAACCACACACACAGCCACTCGTACATTCATTCACCCACCAACCCAACACCTCCGGCATTCATTCACCCAGACACCCACCCACACCTCCGGCATTCACTCACCCACCCACCCACCCCTCGCGCATTCGTTCACCCACCCGCCCACACCTCGCGCGTTCGTTCACACCACCCGCCCCGCCCCCTCGCGCGTTCGTTCACCCACCCGCCCGCCCCTCGCGCGTTCGTTCACCCACCCGCCCGCCCCTCGCGCGTTCGTTCACCCACCCGCCCTCCCCTCGGGCGTTCGTTCACCCACCCGCCCGCCCCTCGCGCGTTCGTTCACCCCCACCCGCCCGCCCCTCGCGCGTTCCTTCACCCACCCGCCCGCCCCTCGCGCGTTCCTTCACCCACCCCCCCCGCCCCTCGCGCGTTCCTTCACCCACCCGCCCGCCCCTCGCGCGTTCCTTCAACCACCCGCCCGCCCCCCCGCGCGTTCCTTCACCCACCCGCCCACCCCCCGCGCGTTCCTTCACCCACCCGCCCGCTCCTCGCGCATTCCTTCACCCACCCGCCCGCCCCTCGCGATTTCCTTCACCCACCCCGCCCGCCCCTCACGCGTTCCTTCACCCACCCGCCCGCCCCTCGCGCGTTCCTTCACGCACCTGCCCGCCCCCCCGCTCATTCGTTCACCCACCCACCTGCCCCTCACGCATTCAGTCACCCACACACCCACCCCTTGCGCATTCATTCACCCACCCACCCCCTCACGTATTCATTCACCCACGCACCCACCACTTCGGGGATTCATTCACCCACCCACCCACCCCTTGCGCATTCATTCACCCAGCCACCCACACCTCGCGCATTCATTCACCCACGCCCCCCACCCCCTCGGGCATTCATTCACCCACCCACCCACCCCCTCACACATTCATTCACCCACCCACCCGCCCCCTCACGCATTCATTCATACATCCACCCACCACCTCACGCATTCATTCACCCACCCACCCACCCCATCACGCATTCATTCACCCTCCCACCAAACCCCTCACGCATTCTTTCACCGATCCACCCAACCTCTCGCACACTCATTTAACCACCCACCCAACTCTTCACGCATTCTTTCACCGACCCACATACCCACCGTCACATGCATTTATTCACCAACCGACCCACACCCTCGCGCACTTATTCACCAACCCACCCACCCTTCGCGAATTCATTCACCATCCCACACACCACCTAGCGCAGTCATTCACCCACCCAGCCGGCCCATCATGCATTCATTCACACACCCACAAACCACCTCGTGCATTCATTCACTCACCCACATCCCGCCTGGTGCATTCTTTCACCCACTCACCCAGCCCCTCGCGCATTCATTCACCCACGCACCCACCCAAACACTTGTGCTTTTATTCACCCACCGACCCACTCCCTCTCGCACTTATTCACCAACCTATCCACCCTTCTCGCAGTCATTCACCCACCGACCCACCCCCTAGCGGATTCATTCACCCACCCACCCCCCCTCGCGCATTCATTCACCCATCCACAAAGCTCCTCACGCATTCATTCACACACCCACCCAGCCCCTCGCGCATTCATTCACCCAACCCCTCGCGCATTCATTCACCCACCCACCCACCCCCCTCGCGCATTCATTCACCCACCCCAGCCCCTCGCGCATTCATTCACCCCACCCACCCACCCCCTCGCGCATTCATTCACCCACCCACCCCCCGCCTCGCACATTCATTCACCCACCCACCAACACCCTCACACATTCTTTCATTTAATACCCACTGCCTCGTGCATTCATTAACCCACCCACTCACACCCTTGCACTTTCATTCACCCACCCACACACCACTCGCGCATTCATTCACCCATCCAACCACTCCTCGCGCATTCATTCAACCACCCACCCACCCCTCGGGCATTCATTCACCCACCCGCACACCCCTCGCGCATGCATTCACCCACCCGCACACCCCCTCGCGCATTTGTTCACCCACCTGCCCACCCCTCGCGCATTCATTCACCCACCCCTTGCGCATTCATTCACCCACCCACCCCTCGCGCATTCATTCACCCACCCACCCACACACACCTCGCGCATTCATTCACCCACCCACCCACCCCTCGCGCATTCATTCACAGACCCACACACCCCTCGCGCATTTATTTACCCAACCACCAACACCTCTCGCATTCATTCACCCCTACACCCACCCAACCCGCATTTATTCACCAACTCGCCCACCATTCGTGCATTCATTCACCCACCCATACACTCCCTAGCGCATTCATTCACCCAACCACGCGGCCCCTCGCGCATTCATTCATACACCCACCCACCACCTCGCGCATTCATTCACCCACAAATATACCACCTCGCGCATTCATTCACCCATCCACCCACCCCCTCACGCATTCATTCACCCACCCCCCTCACACATTCATTCACCCACCCACCCCCCGCCTCGCGCTTTCATTCACCCACCCACCAACAACCTCACGCATTCTTTCACCAAATACCCACCTCGCTCATTCATTCACCCACCCACCCGAGCTTTCGCTCATTCATACACCCACCCAACCGTTCCCTCGCTCATTCATTCACCCACCCACCCGTCCCCTCGCTCATTCATTCACCCACCCGCCCGCCCCCTCGCTCATTCATTCACCCACCCACACCACGCGCATTCATTCTCCCACCCACCCACCACTCGCGCATTCATTCACCCACCTTCCCACACCTCGCGCATTCATTCAAGCACTCACCCACACCTCGCGCAATCATTCACCCACACACACAGTCACTCGCACATTCATTCACCCATCAACCCAACACCTTGGGCATTCATTCACCCACCCACCCCCTCGCGCATTCATTCACCCACACACCCATCCCCTCGCACATTCATTCACCCACCCAAACACCCCCTTGCTCATTCATTCACCCACCCATCCGAGCCTTCGCTCATTCATTCACCCACCCCCACCCGCTCCCTCGCTCATTCATTCACCCATCCTCCTGCCCCCTTGCTCATTCATTCACCCACCCACCCACGCCTCGCGCATTCATTCACCCAGCCACCCACCCGCCTACCCCTCGCGCATTCGTTCACCCACCCGCCCACCCCTCGCGCATTCGTTCACCCACCCGCCCACCCTCGCGCATTCGTTCACCCACATGCCCACCACTCGCGCATTCGCTCACCCACCCCGCCCACACCTCGCGCATTCGTTCACCCACCCGCCCACAGCTTGCGCATTCGTTCACCCACCCGCCCACCCCCTCGTGCATTCATTCTCGCAACCGCCCACCCCTCGCGCATTCGTTCACCCACCCGCCGACACCTCGCGCATTCGTTCACCCACCCGCCCCCCCCTCGCGCATTCGTTCACCCACGCGCCCTCCACTCGCGCATTCCTTCACCCACCGCCCACCCCTCGCACATTCGTTCACCCACCCGCCCCACCCCTCGCGCATTCGTTCACCCTCCCGCCCACCCCTCGCGCATACGTTCACCCACCCACCCACACATCGTGCATTCATTCACCCCCCCGCCCACCCCTCGCGCATTCGTTCACCCACCCGCCCACCCCTCGCGCATTCGTTCACCCACCCGCCCAAACCCTCGCGCATTTGTTCACCCACCCACCCCCTCACGCATTCATTCACTCACCCACCCCATCCCCTCGAGCATTCATTCACCCACCCACCAACACCCTCACTCATTCATTCACCTAATCCCCACCGCCTCGCGCATTCATTCACCCACCCCACCCCACTCACACCCTCGCACATTCATTCACCCACCAACACACCACACCGCGCATCTCATTCACCCACTCAAAACACGCCTCGCGCATTCATTCACCCACACACCCACACATTCGCGGATTCATTCACCCACCCACCCAGACCCTCGCGCATACATTCACCCACCCACCCACCACTTGCGCATTCATTTACCCACCCAACCACCCCTCGCACATTCATTCACCCACCCACCCAACCCTCGCGCATTCATTCACCCACCCACCCACCCACCCTTCACGCATTCATTCACCCACCCACCCCTCGCGCATTCATTCACTCACCCACCCACCCCTCGCGCATTCATTCACCCACCCACCCTCCCCCTCGCGCATTCATTCACCCACCCACCCACCCCTCGCCCATTCATTCACCCACCCACCCACCCCTCGCCCATTCATTCACCCCACCCAGCCACCCCTCGCGCATACATTCACCCACCCACAACTCGCGCATTCATTCACCCCAACACCCTCCCATCCCGCATTTATTCACCAACTCACTCACCATTCATGCATTCATTCACCCACCCACACACCCCCTAGCGCATTCATTCACCCCAACCCACGCGGCCCCTCGCGCATTCATTCACACTCCCACCCACCACCTCGCGCATTCATTCACCCACAAACATACCGCCTCGCGCATTCATTCAACCACCCAACCAACCCTCACGCATTCATTCACCCACCCACCCCACCCCCTCGGGCATTCATTCACCCACCCCCTCGCGCATTCATTCACACACCCACCCACCACCTCGCGCATTCATTCACACCACCCACCCACCCCCCTCACGCATTCATTCACCCACCCACCCCCGCCATGCGCATTCATTGACCCACCCACCAACACCCTCACGCATTCTGTCAGCAAATACACACCTCGCTCATTCATTCACCCACCCACCCGAGCTTTCGGTCATTCATTCACCCACCAAACCGCTCCCTCACTCATTCATTCACCCACCCCACCCGCCCGCTCGCTCATACATTCACCCACCCCACCCACAACCTCGCTCATTCATTCACCCACCCACACCGCGCGCATTCATTCTCCCACCCACCCACCCCTCGCGCATTCATTCACCCCACCCACCCACACCTCGCGCATTCATTCAACCACTCACCCACACCTCGCACACGTATTCACCCACCCAAGCACCCTTCTCACGTACATTCACCCTCCCACCCAACCCCTAGCACATTCATTCACCCACACACACAGCCACTCGTACATTCATTCACACACCAACCCAACACCTCGCGCATTCATTCACCCAGACACCCACCCACACCTCCGGCATTCACTCACCCACCCGCCAACCCCTCGCGCATTCGTTCACCCACCCCGCCCACCCCCTCGCGCATTCGTTCACCACCCACCCGCCCACCCCCTCGCGCATTCGTTCACCCACCGCCCCACCCCTCGCGCATTCGTTCACCCACCCGCCCACCCCCTCGCGCATTCGTTCACCCACCGCCCCACCCCTCGCGCATTCGTTCACCCCACCCGCCGACCCCTCGTGCATTCGTTCACCCACCCGCCCACCCCTCGGGCATTCGTTCACCCACCCGCCCACCCCTCGCGCATTCGTTCACCCACACGCCCCACCCCTCGCGCATTCGTTCACCCACCCGCCCACCCCTCGCGCATTCGTTCACCCACCCGCCCACCCCTCGCGCATTCGTTCACCCCACCCGCCCACCCCTCGCGTATTCGTTCACCCACCCGCCCACACCTCGCGCACACTCGTTCACCCACCCGCCCACCCCTCGCGCATTCGTTTACCCACCCCAAACATCCCCTTGCTCATTCATTCACCCACCCACCCGAGCCCTCGCTCAATCATTCACCCATCCTCCCGCCCCTTGCTCATTCATTCACCCACCCACCCCACCCACGCCTCGCGCATCCATTCACCCAGCAACCCACCCACACCTCCAGCATTCATTCAACCACCCGCCCACCCCCTCGCGCGTTCGTTCACCCACCCGCCCACCCTCGCGCGTTCGTTCACCCACCCGCCCACCCCCTCGCGCGTTCATTCACCCTCCCGCCCGCACCTCGCGCGTTCGTTCACCCAACCGCCCCGCCCCTCGCGCGTTCGTTCACCCACCCGCCCGCCCCTCTCGCGCTCGTTCACCCACCCCGCCCGCCCCTCTCGAGTTCGTTCACCCACGCCCCGCCCCTCGCGCGTTCGTTCACCCCCACCCGCCCGCCCCTCGCGCGTTCGTTCACCCACCGCCCCGCCCCTCGCGCGTTGCTTCACCCACCCGCCCCGCCCCCTCGCGTGTTGCTTCACCCACCCGCCCGCACCTCGCGCGTTCCTTCACCCACCCGCCAGCCCCTCGCGCGTTCCTTCACCCACCCCGCCCGCCCCTCGCGCGTTCCTTCACCCACCCGCCCGCCCCTCGCGCGTTCCTTCACCCACCCGCCCGCCCCTCGCTCGTTCGTTCACCCACCCCGCCGACCCCACGCGCATTCGTTCACCCACCCCGCCCACCCCTCGGGCATTCGTTCACCCACCCCCGCCCACCCCTCGCGCATTCGTTCACCCACCCGCCCACCCCTCGCGCATTCGTTCACCCACCCGCCCACCCCTCGCGCATTCGTTCACCCACCCGCCCACCCCTCGCGCATTCGTTCACCCACCCGCCCACCCCTCGCGTATTCGTTCACCCCACCCGCCCACACCTCGCGCACTCGTTCACCCACCCGCCCACCCCTCGCGCATTCGTTTACCCACCCAAACATCCCCTTGCTCATTCATTCACCCACCCACCCGAGCCCTCGCTCATTCATTCACCCATCCTCCCGCCCCTTGCTCATTCATTCACCCACCCACCCACCCACGCCTCACGCATCCATTCACCCAGCAACCCACCCACACCTCCAGCATTCATTCAACCACCCGCCCACCCCTCACGCGTTCGTTCACCCACCCGCCCACCCTCGCGCGTACGATCACCCACCCGCCCGCCCCTCGCGCGTTCGTTCACCCTCCCGCCCGCACCTCGGGCGTTCGTTCACCCACCCGCCCGCCCCTCGCGCGTTCGTTCACCCCACCCGCCCGCCCCTCGCGCGTTCGTTCACCCCACCCGCCCGCCCCTCTCGCGCTCGTTCAACCACCCGCCCGCCCCTCTCGAGTTCGTTCACCCCACCCGCCCGCCCCTCGCGCGTTCGTTCACCCACCCGCCCGCCCCTCGCGCGTTCGTTCACCCACCCGCCCGCCCCTCGCGCGTTGCTTCACCCACCCGCCCGCCCCCTCGCGCGTTGCTTCACCCACCCGCCCGCCCCTCGCGCGTTCCTTCACCCACCCCGCCCGCACCTCGCGCGTTCCTTCACCCACCCGCCCGCACCTCGCGCGTTCCTTCACCCACCCGCCCGCCCCTCGCGCGTTCCTTCACCCACCCGCCCGCCCCTCGCGCGTTCCTTCACCCACCCGCCCGCCCCTCGCGCGTTCCTTCACCCACCCGCCCGCCCCTCTCGCGCTCGTTCACCCCACCCGCCCGCCCCTCTCGAGTTCGTTCACCCACCCGCCCGCCCCTCGCGCGTTCGTTCACCCACCCGCCCGCCCCTCGCGCGTTCGTTCACCCACCCGCCCGCCCCTCGCGCGTTGCTTCACCCACCCGCCCGCCCCTCGCGTGTTGCTTCACCCACCCGCCCGCACCTCGCGCGTTCCTTCACCCACCCGCCAGCCCCTCGCGCGTTCCTTCACCCACCCGCCCGCCCCTCTCGAGTTCGTTCACCCACCCGCCCGCCCCTCGCGCGTACCTTCACCCACCCGCCCGCCCCTCGCGCGTTCCTTCACCCACCCGCCCGCTCCTCGCGCGTTCCTTCACCCACCCGCCCGCCCCTCGCGCGTTCCTTCACCCACCCGCCCGCCCCCTCGCGCGTTCGTTCACCCCACCCGCCCGCCCCTCGCGCGTTCGTTCACCCCACCCGCCCGCCCCCTCGCGCGTTCGTTCACCCACCCGCCCGCCCCTCGCGCGTTCGTTCACCCACCCCGCCCGCCCCTCGCGCGTTCGTTCACCCAACCGCCCGCCCCTCGCGCGTTCGTTCACCCACCCGCCCGCCCCTCGCGCGTTCGTTCTCCCACCCGCCCGCCCTTCGCGCATTCGTTCACCCACCCGCCCACCCTCGCGCAGTCGTTCACCCCACATGCCCACACCTCGGGCATTCGTTCACCCACTCACTCGCCCCTCGGGCATTCGTTCACCCCGCTCACTCGCCCCTCGCGCATTCGTTCACCCACCCACAGGCCTCTCGCGCATTCGTTCACCCACCCGCCCGCCCCGCGCGCATTCGTTCACCCCACCCGCCCGCCCCTCGCGCATTCGTTCACCCACCCGCCCGCCCCTCGGGCATTCGTTCACCCACACGCCCACCCCTCGCGCATTCGTTCACCCACCCGCCCACCCCTCGCGCATTCGTTCACCCCACACGCCCACCCCTCGCGCATTCGTTCACCCACCCGCCCACCCCTCGCGTATTCGTTCACCCACCCGCCCACACCTCGCGCACCTCGTTCACCCACCCGCCCACCCCTCGCGCATTCGTTTACCCACCCAAACATCCCCTTGCTCATTCATTCACCCACCCACCCGAGCCCTCGCTCATTCATTCACCCATCCTCCCGCCCCTTGCTCATTCATTCACCCACCCACCCACCCACGCCTCGCGCATCCATTCACCCAGCAACCCACCCACACCTCCAGCATTCATTCAACCACCCGCCCACCCCTCGCGCGTTCGTTCACCCACCCGCCCACCCTCGCGCGTTCGTTCACCCACCCGCCCACCCTCGCGCGTTCGTTCACCCACCCGCCCACCCCTCGCGCGTTCGTTCACCCTCCCGCCCGCACCTCGCGCGTTCGTTCACCCACCCGCCCGCCCCTCGCGCGTTCGTTCACCCACCCTCCCGCCCCTCTCGCGCTCGTTCACCCACCCGCCCGCCCCTCGCGCGTTCGTTCACCCACCCGCCCGCCCCTCTCGCGCTCGTTCACCCACCCGCCCGCCCCTCTCGAGTTCGTTCACCCACCCGCCCGCCCCTCGCGCGTTCGTTCACCCACCCGCCCGCCCCTCGCGCGTTCGTTCACCCACCCGCCCGCCCCTCGCGCGTTGCTTCACCCACCCGCCCGCCCCTCGCGCGTTGCTTCACCCACCCGCCCGCACCTCGCGCGTTCCTTCACCCACCCGCCCGCACCTCGCGCGTTCCTTCACCCACCCGCCCGCCCCTCGCGCGTTCCTTCACCCACCCGCCCGCCCCTCGCGCGTTCCTTCACCCACCCGCCCGCCACTCGCCGCGTTCCTTCACCCACCCGCCCGCCCCTCGCGCGTTCCTTCACCCACCCGCCCGCCCCTCGCGCGTTCGTTCACCCACCCGCCGGCCCCTCACGCGTTCGTTCACCCACCCGCCCGCCCCTCGCGCGTTCGTTCACCCACCCCGCCCGCCCCTCGCGCATTCGTTCACCCACCCGCCCGCCCCTCGCGCATTCGTTCACCCACCCGCCCGCCCCTCGCGTATTCGTTCACCCACCCCGCCCGCACCTCGCGCACTCGTTCACCCACCCCGCCCGCCCCTCGCGCACTCGTTCACCCACCCGCCCCGCCCCTCTCGAGTTCGTTCACCCACCCGCCCGCCCCTCTCGAGTTCGTTCACCCATCCGCCCGCCCCTCGCGCGTTCCTTCACCCACCCGCCCGCCCCTCGTGCGTTCCTTCACCCACCCGCCCTCCCCTCGCGCGTTCCTTCACCCACCCGCCCGCCCCTCGCGCGTTCCTTCACCCACCCCGCCCGCCCCTCGCGCGTTCGTTCACCCACCCGCCCGCCCCTCGCGCGTTCGTTCACCCAACCGCCCGCCCCTCGCGCGTTCGTTCACCCACCCGCCCGCCCCTCGCGCATTCGTTCTCCCACCCGCCCGCCCTTCGCGCATTCGTTCACCCACCCGCCCACCCTCGCGCAGTCGTTCACCCACATGCCCACACCTCGGGCATTCGTTCACCCACTCACTCGCCCCTCGGGCATTCGTTCACCCACTCACTCGCCCCTCGCGCATGCGTTCACCCACCCACAGGCCTCTCGCGCATTCGTTCACCCACCCGCCCGCCCCGCGCGCATTCGTTCACCCACCCGCCCACCCCTCGCGCATTCGTTCACCCACCCGCCCACCCCTCGCGCATTCGTTCACCCACCCGCCCACCCCCTCGCGCATTCGTTCACCCACCCGCCGACCCCTCGCGCATTCGTTCACCCACCCGCCCACCCCTCGGGCATTCGTTCACCCACCCGCCCACCCCTCGCGCATTCGTTCACACACACGCCCACCCCCTCGCGCATTCGTTCACCCACCCGCCCACCCCTCGCGCATTCGTTCACCCACCCGCCCACCCCTCGCGCATTCGTTCACCCACCCGCCCACCCCTCGCGTATTCGTTTACCCACCCGCCCACACCTCGCGCACTCATTCACCCACCCGCCCACCCCTCGCGCATTCGTTTACCCACCCAAACATCCCCTTGCTCATTCATTCACCCACCCACCCGAGCCCTCGCTCATTCATTCACCCATCCTCCCGCCCCTTGCTCATTCATTCACCCACCCACCCACCCACGCCTCGCGCATCCATTCACCCAGCAACCCACCCACACCTCCAGCATTCATTCAACCACCCGCCCACCCTCGCGCGTTCGTTCACCCACCCGCCCACCCTCGCGCGTTCGTTCACCCACCCGCCCACCCCTCGCGCGTTCGTTCACCCTGCCGCCCGCACCTCGCGCGTTCGTTCACCCAACCGCCCGCCCCTCGCGCGTTCGTTCACCCACCCGCCCGCCCCTCGCGCGTTCCTTCACCCACCCGCCCGCCCCTCGCGCGTTCCTTCACCCACCCGCCCGCCCCTCGCGCGTTCCTTCACCCACCCGCCCGCCCCTCGCGCGTTCCTTCACCCACCCGCCCGCCCCTCGCGCGTTCTTTCACCCACCCGCCGACCCCTCGCGCATTCGTTCACCCACCCGCCCACCCCTCGGGCATTCGTTCACCCACCCGCCCACCCCTCGCGCATTCGTTCACCCACACGCCCACCCCTCGCGCATTCGTTCACCCACCCGCCCACCCCTCGCGCATTCGTTCACCCACCCGCCCACCCCTCGCGCATTCGTTCACCCACCCGCCCACCCCCTCGCGTATTCGTTCACCCACCCGCCCACACCTCGCGCACTCGTTCACCCACCCGCCCACCCCTCGCGCATTCGTTTACCCACCCAAACATCCCCTTGCTCATTCATTCACCCACCCACCCGAGCCCTCGCTCATTCATTCACCCATCCTCCCGCCCCTTGCTCATTCATTCACCCACCCACCCACCCACGCCTCACGCATCCATTCACCCAGCAACCCACCCACACCTCCAGCATTCATTCAACCACCCGCCCACCCCTCGCGCGTTCGTTCACCCACCCGCCCACCCTCGCGTGTTCGTTCACCCACCCGCCCACCCCTCGCGCGTTCGTTCACCCTCCCGCCCGCACCTCGCGCGTTCGTTCACCCACCCGCCCGCCCCTCGCGCGTTCGTTCACCCACCCGCCCGCCCCCTCTCGCGCTCGTTCACCCACCCGCCCGCCCCTCTCGAGTTCGTTCACCCCACCCGCCCGCCCCTCGCGCGTTCGTTCACCCAACCGCCCGCCCCTCGCGCGTTCGTTCACCCATCCGCCCGCCCCTCGCGCGTTCGTTCACCCCACCCGCCCGCCCCTCGCGCGTTGCTTCACCCACCCGCCCGCACCTCGCGCGTACGTTCGCCCACCCGCCCGCCCCTCTCGAGTTCGTTCGCCCACCCGCCCGCCCCTCTCGAGTTCGATCGCCCACCCGCCCGCCCCTCGCGCGTTCCTTCGCCCACCCGCCCGCCCCTCGCGCGTTCCTTCGCCCACCCGCCCGCCCCTCGCGCGTTCCTTCGCCCACCCGCCCGCCCCTCGCGCGTTCCTTCGCCCACCCGCCCGCCCCTCGCGCGTTCGTTCGCCCACCCGCCCGCCCCTCGCGCGTTGCTTCACCCACCCGCCCGCACCTCGCGCGTTCCTTCACCCACCCGCCCGCACCTCGCGCGTTCCTTCACCCACCCGCCCGCCCGCCCCTCGCGCGTTCCTTCACCCACCCGCCCGCCCCTCGCGCGTTCCTTCACCCACCCGCCCACCCCTCGCGCGTTCCTTCACCCACCCGCCCGCCCCTCGCGCGTTCTTTCACCCACCCGCCGACCCCTCGCGCATTCGTTCACCCACCCGCCCACCCCTCGGGCATTCGTTCACCCACCCGCCCACCCCTCGCGCATTCGTTCACCCACCCGCCCACCCCTCGCGCATTCGTTCACCCACCCGCCCACCCCTCGCGCATTCGTTCACCCACCCGCCCACCCCTCGCGCATTCGTTCACCCACCCGCCCACCCCTCGCGTATTCGTTCACCCACCCGCCCACACCTCGCGCACCTCGTTCACCCACCCGCCCACCCCTCGCGCATTCGTTTACCCACCCAAACATCCCCTTGCTCATTCATTCACCCACCCACCCGAGCCCTCGCTCATTCATTCACCCATCCTCCCGCCCCTTGCTCATTCATTCACCCACCCACCCACCCACGCCTCACGCATCCATTCACCCAGCAACCCACCCACACCTCCAGCATTCATTCAACCACCCGCCCACCCCTCGCGCGTTCGTTCACCCACCCGCCCACCCTCGCGCGTTCGTTCACCCACCCGCCCACCCCTCGCGCGTTCGTTCACCCTCCCGCCCGCACCTCGCGCGTTCGTTCACCCACCCGCCCGCCCCTCGCGCGTTCGTTCACCCACCCGCCCGCCCCTCTCGCGCTCGTTCACCCACCCGCCCGCCCCTCTCGAGTTCGTTCACCCACCCGCCCGCCCCTCGCGCGTTCGTTCACCCAACCGCCCGCCCCTCGCGCGTTCGTTCACCCATCCGCCCGCCCCTCGCGCGTTCGTTCACCCACCCGCCCGCCCCTCGCGCGTTGCTTCACCCACCCGCCCGCCCCTCGCGCGTTGCTTCACCCACCCGCCCGCACCTCGCGCGTTCCTTCACCCACCCGCCCGCACCTCGCGCGTTCCTTCACCCACCCGCCCGCCCCTCGCGCGTTCCTTCACCCACCCGCCCGCCCCTCGCGCGTTCGTTCACCCACCCGCCCGCCCCTCGCGCGTTCGTTCACCCACCCGCCGGCCCCTCGCGCGTTCGTTCACCCACCCCGCCCGCCCCTCGCGCGTTCGTTCACCCAACCGCCCGCCCCTCGCGCGTTCGTTCACCAACCCGCCCGCCCCTCGCGCGTTCGTTCACCCACCCGCCCCGCCCCTCGCGCGTTCGTTCACCCACCCGCCCGCCCCTCTCGCGTACGTTCACCCACCCGCCCGCCCCTCTCGAGTTCGTTCACCCACCCGCCCGCCCCTCTCGAGTTCGATCGCCCACCCGCCCGCCCCTCGCGCGTTCCTTCGCCCACCCGCCCGCCCCTCGCGCGTTCCTTCGCCCACCCGCCGCCCCTCGCGCGTTCCTTCGCCCACCCGCCCGCCCCTCGCGCGTTCCTTCCCCCACCCGCCCGCCCCTCGCGCGTTCGTTCGCCCCACCCCGCCCGCCCCTCGCGCGTTCGTTCGCCCACCCGCCCGCCCCTCGCGCGTACGTTCGCCCACCCGCCCGCCCCTCGCGCGTTCGTTCGCCCACCCGCTCGCCCCTCGGGCATTCGTTCACCCCCTCGCTCGCCCCTCGGGCATTCGTTCACCCACTCACTCGCCCCTCGCGCATTCGTTCACCCACCCACAGGCCTCTCGCGCATTCGTTCACCCAACCGCCCGCCCCGCGCGCATTCGTTCACCCGCCCGCCCGCCCCGCGTGCATTCGTTCACCCACCCGCCCGCCCCTCGCGCATTCGTTCACCCTCCCGCCCGCACCTCGCGCATTCGTTCACCCACCCCGCCCGCCCCTCGCGCATTCGCTCACCCACCCGCCCGCCCCTCCCGCATTCGTTCACCCACCCGCCCGCACCTCGCGCATTCGTTCACCCACCCGCCCGCACCTCGCGCATTCGTTCACCCACCCGCCCGCCCCTCGCGCATTCGTTCACACCACCCGCCCGCACCTCGCGCATTCGTTCACCCACCCGCCCGCCCCTCGCGCATTCGTTCACCCACCCACCCACCCCCGTCACGCATTCGTTCACCCACCCACCCAGGCCTCGCGCATTCATTCACCCACCCACCCAGCCCTCGCGCATTCATTCACCCACCCACCCAGCCCTCGCGCATTCATTCACCCACCCACCCCTCGCGCATTCATTCACCCACCCACCCACCCCTCGCGCATTCATTCACCCACCCACCCACCCCTCGTGCATTCATTCACCCACCCACCCCTCGCGCATTCATTCACCCACGCACCCACCACTTCGGGCATTCATGCACCCACCCACCACCACCTCGCACATTCATTCACCCAGCCCTCGCGCATTCATTCACCCACCCACCCAGCCCCTCGCGCATTCATTCACCCACGCACCCACCCCCTCGGGCATTCATTCACCCACCCACCCACCCCCTCGCACATTCATTCACCCACCCACCCATCCCCTCGCGCATTCATTCACCCACCCAGCCACCCCTCGCGCATACATTCACCCACCCACAACTCGCGCATTCATTCACCCACACACACCGTGCGCATTCATTCTCCCACCCACCCACCCCTCGCGCATTCATTCACCCACCCACCCACACCTCGCGCATTCATTCAACCACTCACCCACACCTCGCGCACTTATTACCCACCCAAGCACCCTTCTCACATACATTCACCCTCCCACCCAACCCCCAGCACATTCATTCAACCACTCACACAGCCACTCGTACATTCATTCACCCACCAACCCAACACCTCACGCATTCATTCACCCAGACACCCACCCACACCTCCGGCATTCACTCACCCAACCACCCACCCCGCGCGCATTCGTTCACCCCGCCCGCCCGCACCTCGCGCGTTCGTTCACCCGCCCCGCCCCGCCCCTCGCGCGTTCGTTCACCCACCCGCCCGCCCCTCGCGCGTTCGTTCACCCACCCTCCCGCCCCTCGCGCGTTCCTTCACCCACCCGCCCGCACCTCGCGCGTTCGTTCACCCACCCGCCCGCCCCTCGCGCGTTCGTTCACCCACCCGCCCGCCCCTCGCGCGTTCGTTCACCCACCCTCCCACCCCTCGCGCGTTCCTTCACCCACCCGCCCGCACCTCGCGCGTTCGTTCACCCACCCGCCCGCCCCTCGCGCGTTCGTTCACCCACCCGCCCGCCCCTCGCGCGTTCCTTCACCCACCCGCCCGCCCCTCGCGCGTTCGTTCACCCACCCTCCCGCCCCTCGCGCGTTCCTTCACCCACCCGCCCGCCCCTCGCGCGTTCCTTCACCCACCCGCCCGCCCCTCGCGCGTTCCTTCACCCACCCGCCCGCCCCTCGCGCGTTCCTTCAACCACCCGCCCGCCCCCCGCGCGTTCCTTCACCCACCCGCCCGCCCCTCGCGCGTTCCTTCACCCACCCGCCCGCCCCTCGCGCGTTCCTTCACGCACTCGCCCGCCCCTCGCGCGTTCCTTCACGCACTCGCCCGCCCCTCGCGCGTTCGTTCACCCACCCGCCTGCCCCTCGCGCATTCAGTCACCCACCCACCCACCCCTCGCACATTCATTCACCCACCCACCCCTCACGTATTCATTCACCCACGCACCCACCACTTCGGGGATTCATTCACCCACCCACCCACCCCTTGCGCATTCATTCACCCAGCCACCCACCCCTCGCGCATTCATTCACCCACGCCCCCCACCCCCTCGGGCATTCATTCACCCACCCACTCCACCCCCTCGCACATTCATTCACCCACCCACCCGCCCCCTCACGCATTCATTCATACATCCACCCACCACCTCACGCATTCATTCACCCACCCACCCACCCCATCACGCATTCATTCACCCTCCCACCAAACCCCTCACGCATTCTTTCACCCATCCACCCAACCTCTCGCACACTCATTTAACCACCCACCCAACTCTTCACGCATTCTTTCACCGACCCACATACCCACCGTCACGTGCATTTATTCACCAACCGACCCACACCCTCGCGCACTTATTCACCAACCCACCCACCCTTCGCGAATTCATTCACCATCCCACACACCACCTAGCGCAGTCATTCACCCACCCAGCCGGCCCATCGTGCATTCATTCACACACCCACAAACCACCTCGTGCATTCATTCACTCACCCACATCCCGCCTGGTGCATTCTTTCACCCACCCACCCAGCCCTCGCGCATTCATTCACCCACGCACCCACCCAAACACTTGTGCTTTTATTCACCCACCGACCCACTCCCTCTCGCACTTATTCACCAACCTATCCACCCTTCTCGCAGTCATTCACCCACCGACCCACCCCCTAGCGGATTCATTCACCCACCCACCCCCTCGCGCATTCATTCACCCATCCACAAAGCTCCTCGCGCATTCATTCACACACCCACCCAGCCCCTCGCGCATTCATTCACCCAACCCCTCGCGCATTCATTCACCCACCCACCCACCCCCTCGCGCATTCATTCACCCACCCAGCCCCTCGCGCATTCATTCACCCACCCACCCACCCCCTCGCGCATTCATTTACCCACCCACCCCCGCCTCGCACATTCATTCACCCACCCACCAACACCCTCACACATTCTTTCACTTAATACCCACTGCCTCGTGCATTCATTAACCCACCCACTCACACCCTTGCACTTTCATTCACCCACCCACACACCACTCGCGCATTCATTCACCCACCCAACCACCCCTCGCGCATTCATTCACCCACACACCCACCACTCGGGCATTCGTTCACCCACCCGCACACCCCTCGCGCATTCGTTCACCCACCCGCACACCCCTCGCGCATTCGTTCACCCACCCGCCCACCCCTCGCGCATTCGTTCACCCACCTGCCCACCCCTCGCGCATTCATTCACCCACCCCTCGCGCATTCATTCACCTACCCCTCGCGCATTCGTTCTCCCACCCTCCCGCCCCTCGCGCGTTCGTTCACCCACCCGCCCGCCCCTCGCGCGTTCGTTCACCCACCCGCCCGCCCCTCGCGCGTTCGTTCACCCACCCGCCCGCACCTCGCGCGTTCGTTCACCCCAACCGCCCGCCCCTCGCGCGTTCGTTCACCCACCCGCCCGCCCCTCGCGCATTCGTTCTCCCACCCGCCCGCCCTTCGCGCATTCGTTCACCCACCCGCCCACCCTCGCGCTGTCGTTCACCCACATGCCCACCCCTCGGGCATTCGTTCACCCACTCTCTCGCCCCTCGGGCATTCGTTCACCCACTCACTCGCCCCTCGCGCATTCGTTCACCCACTCACAGGCCCCTCGCGCATTCGTTCACCCACCCGCCCGCCCTGCGCGCATTCGTTCACCCACCCGCCCGCCCCTCGCGCATTCGTTCACCCACCCGCCCGCCCCTCGCGCATTCGTTCACCCTCCCGCCCGCACCTCGCGCATTCGTTCACCCACCCGCCCGCCCCTCGCGCATTCGTTCACCCAGCCGCCCGCCCCTCCCGCATTCGTTCACCCACCCGCCCGCCCCTCGCGCATTCGCTCACCCACCCGCCCGCCCCTCCCGCATTCGTTCACCCACCCGCCCGCACCTCGCGCATTCGTTCACCCACCCGCCCGCCCCTCGCGCATTCGTTCACCCACCCGCCCACCCCGTCACGCATTCGTTCACCCACCCACCCAGCCCTCGCGCATTCATTCACCCACCCACCCAGCCCTCGCGCATTCATTCACCCACCCACCCTGCCCTCGCGCATTCATTCACCCACCCACCCACCCCTCGCGCATTCATTCACCCACCCACACCTAGCGCATTCATTCACCCACCCACCCCTCGCGCATTCATTCACCCACGCACCCACCACTTCGGGCATTCATTCACCCACCCACCCACCACCTCGCACATTCATTCACCCAGCCCTCACGCATTCATTCACCCACCCACCCAGCCCTCGCGCATTCATTCACCCACGCACCCACCCCCTCGGGCATTCATTCACCCACCCACCCACCACCTCGCACATTCATTCGCCCACCCACCCACCCCCTCGCGCATTCATTCACCCACCCAGCCACCCCTCGCGCATACATTCACCCACCCACAACTCGCGCATTCATTCACCCACACACACCGCGCGCATTCATTCTCCCACCCACCCACCCCTCGCGCATTCATTCTCCCACCCACCCACCCCTCGCGCATTCATTCACCCACCCACCCACACCTCGCGCATTCATTCAACCACTCACCCACACCTCGCACACTTATTCACCCACCCAAGCACCCGTCTCACATACATTCACCCTCCCACCCAACCCCCAGCACATTCATTCAACCACACACACAGCCACTCGTACATTCATTCACCCACCAACCCAACACCTCACGCATTCATTCACCCAGACACCCACCCACACCTCCGGCATTCACTCACCCACACACCCACCCCTCGCGCATTCATTCACCCACCCGCCCACACCTCGCGCGTTCGTTCACCCACCCGCCCGCCCCTCGCGTGTTCGTTCACCCACCCGCCCGCACCTCGCGCGTTCCTTCACCCACCCGCCCGCCCCTCGCGTGTTCCTTCACCCACCCGCCCGCCCCACGCGCATTCGTTCACCCACCCGCCCGCCCCCCCGCGCATTCGTTCACCCACCCACACGCTCCCCGCGCATTCGTTCACCCACCCACCCGCCCCTCGCGCATTCGTTCACCCACCCACCCGCCCCTCGCGCATTCAGTCACCCACCCACCCACCCCTCGCGCATTCATTCACCCACCCACCCCTCACGTATTCATTCACCCATGCACCCACCACTTCGGGGATTCATTCACCCACCCACCCACCCCTTGCGCATTCATTCACCCAGCCACCCACCCCTCATGCATTCATTCACCCGCGCCCCCACCCCCTCGGGCATTCATTCACCCACCCACCCACCCCCTCGCACATTCATTCACCCACCCACCCGCCCTCTCACGCATTCATTCATACATCCACCCACCACCTCACGCATTCATTCACCCACCCACCCACCCCATCACGCATTCATTCACCCTCCCACCAAACCCCTCACGCATTCTTTCACCCATCCACCCAACCTCTCGCACACTCATTTAACCACCCACCCAACTCTTCACGCATTCTTTCACCGACCCACATACCCACCGTCACATGCATTTATTCACCAACCGACCCACACCCTCGCGCACTTATTCACCAACCCACCCACCCTTCGCGAATTCATTCACCATCCCACACACCACCTAGCGCAGTCATTCACCCACCCAGCCGGCCCATCGTGCATTCATTCACACACCCACAAACCACCTCGTGCATTCATTCACTCACCCACATCCCGCCTGGTGCATTCTTTCACCCACCCACCCAGCCCTCGCGCATTCATTCACCCACGCACCCACCCAAACACTTGTGCTTTTATTCACCCACCGACCCACTCCCTCTCGCACTTATTCACCAACCTATCCACCCTTCTCGCAGTCATTCACCCACCGACCCACCCCCTAGCGGATTCATTCACCCACCCATTCCCTCGCGCATTCATTCACCCATCCACAAAGCTCCTCGCGCATTCATTCACACACCCACCCAGCCCCTCGCGCATTCATTCACCCAACCCCTCGCGCATTCATTCACCCACCCACCCACCCCCTCGCGCATTCATTCACCCACCCAGCCCCTCGCGGATTCATTCACCCACCCACCCCCGCCTCGCACATTCATTCACCCACCCACCAACACCCTCACACATTCTTTCACTTAATACCCACTGCCTCGTGCATTCATTAACCCACCCACTCACACCCTTGCACTTTCATTCACCCACCCACACACCACTCGCGCATTCATTCACCCACCCAACCACCCCTCGCGCATTCATTCACCCACCCACCCACCGCTCGGGCATTCGTTCACCCACCCGCACACCCCTCGCGCATTCGTTCACCCACCCGCACACCCCTCGCGCATTCGTTCACCCACCTGCCCACCCCTCACGCATTCATTCACCCACCCCTCGCGCATTCATTCACCCACCCCTCGCGCATTCATTCACCCACCCAGCCACCCCTTGCGCATTCATTCACCCACCCACCCCTCGCACATTCATTCACCCATCCACCCACCCCTCGCGCATTCATTCACAGACCCACACACCCCTCTCACATTTATTTACCCAACCACCAACACCTCTCGCATTCATTCACCCCTACACCCACCCAACCCGCATTTATTCAACAACTCGCCCACCATTCGTGCATTCATTCACCCACCCATACACTCCCTAGCGCATTCATTCACCCAACCACGCGGCCCCTCGCGCATTCATTCATACACCCACCCACCACCTCGCGCATTCATTCACCCACAAACATACCACCTCGCGCATTCATTCACCCATCCACCCACCCCCTCACGCATTCATTCACCCACCCTCCCAAACACTCGGGCATTCATTCACCCACCCTCTCGCGCATTCATTCACACACCCACCCACCCCCTCGCGCATTCATTCACCCACGCCCTCACACATTCATTCACCCACCCACCCCCGCCTCGCGCTTTCATTCACCCACCCACCAACAACCTCACGCATTCTTTCACCAAATACCCACCTCGCTCATTCATTCACCCACCCACCCGAGCTTTTACTCATTCATACACCCACCCAACCTTTCCCTCGCTCATTCATTCACCCACCCACCCGTCCCCTCGCTCATTCATTCACCCACCCGCCCGCCCCCTCGCTCATTCATTCACCCACCCACACCACGCGCATTCATTCTCCCACCCACCCACCACTCGCGCATTCATTCACCCACCTTCCCACACCTCGCGCATTCATTCAAGCACTCACCCACACCTCGCGCAATCATTCACCCACACACACAGTCACTCGCACATTCATTCACCCATCAACCCAACACCTCGCGCATTCATTCACCCACCCACCCCCTCGCGCATTCATTCACCCACACACCCACCCCCTCGCACATTCATTCACCCACCCAAACACCCCCTTGCTCATTCATTCACCCACCCACCCACCGCTCGGGCATTCGTTCACCCCACCCGCACACCCCTCGCGCATTCGTTCACCCACCCGCACACCCCTCGCGCATTCGTTCACCCACCTGCCCACCCCTCACGCATTCATTCACCCACCCCTCGCGCATTCATTCACCCACCCCTCGCGCATTCATTCACCCACCCAGCCACCCCTTGCGCATTCATTCACCCACCCACCCCTCGCACATTCATTCACCCATCCACCCACCCCTCGCGCATTCATTCACAGACCCACACACCCCTCTCACATTTATTTACCCAACCACCAACACCTCTCGCATTCATTCACCCCTACACCCACCCAACCCGCATTTATTCAACAACTCGCCCACCATTCGTGCATTCATTCACCCACCCATACACTCCCTAGCGCATTCATTCACCCAACCACGCGGCCCCTCGCGCATTCATTCATACACCCACCCACCACCTCGCGCATTCATTCACCCACAAACATACCACCTCGCGCATTCATTCACCCATCCACCCACCCCCTCACGCATTCATTCACCCACCCTCCCAAACACTCGGGCATTCATTCACCCACCCTCTCGCGCATTCATTCACACACCCACCCACCCCCTCGCGCATTCATTCACCCACGCCCTCACACATTCATTCACCCACCCACCCCCGCCTCGCGCTTTCATTCACCCACCGACCAACAACCTCACGCATTCTTTCACCAAATACCCACCTCGCTCATTCATTCACCCACCCACCCGAGCTTTTACTCATTCATACACCCACCCAACCTTTCCCTCGCTCATTCATTCACCCACCCACCCGTCCCCTCGCTCATTCATTCACCCACCCGCCCGCCCCCCTCGCTCATTCATTCACCCACCCACACCACGCGCATTCATTCTCCCACCCACCCACCACTCGCGCATTCATTCACCCACCTTCCCACACCTCGCGCATTCATTCAAGCACTCACCCACACCTCGCGCAATCATTCACCCACACACACAGTCACTCGCACATTCATTCACCCATCAACCCAACACCTCGCGCATTCATTCACCCACCCACCCCCTCGCGCATTCATTCACCCACACACCCACCCCCTCGCACATTCATTCACCCACCCAAACACCCCCTTGCTCATTCATTCACCCACCCATCCGAGCCTTCGCTCATTCATTCACCCACCCACCCGCTCCCTCGCTCATTCATTCACCCATCCTCCTGCCCCCTTGCTCATTCATTCACCCACACACCCACGCCTCGCGCATTCATTCACCCAGCCACCCACCCGTCCTACCCCTCGCGCATTCGTTCACCCACATGCCCACCACTCGCGCATTCGCTCACCCACCCGCCCACACCTTGTGCATTCGTTCACCCACCCGCCCACGCTTGCGCATTCGTTCACCCACCCGCCCTCCCCTCGTGCATTCCTTCTCGCAACCGCCCACCCCTCGCGCATTCGTTCACCCACCCGCCCACACCTCGCGCATTCGTTCACCCACCCGCCCCCCCTCGCGCATTCGTTCACCCACGCGCCCTCCCCTCGCGCATTCGTTCACCCACCCGCCCAGCCCTCGCACATTCGTTCACCCACCCGCCCACCCCTCGCGCATTCGTTCACCCTCCCGCCCACCCCTCGCGCATACGTTCACCCACCCGCCCACACATCGTGCATTCATTCACCCCCCCGCCCACCCCTCGCGCATTCGTTCACCCACCCGCCCACCCCTCGCGCATTCGTTCACCCACCCGCCCAAACCCTCGCGCATTTGTTCACCCACCCACCCCCTCGCGCATTCATTCACTCACCCACCCATCCCCTCGCGCAGTCATTCACCCACCCACCAACACCCTCACTCATTCTTTCACCTAATACCCACCGCCTCACGCATTCATTCACCCACCCACTCACACCCTCGCACATTCATTCACCCACCAACACACCACTCGCGCATTCATTCACCCACTCAAACACGCCTCGCGCATTCATTCACCCACACACCCACACCTTCGCGGATTCGTTCACCCACCCACCCAGACCCTCGCGCATACATTCACCCACCCACCCACCACTTGCGCATTCATTTACCCACCCAACCACCCCTCGCACATTCATTCACCCACCCACCCAACCCTCGCGCATTCATTCACCCACCCACCCACCCACCCTTCACGCATTCATTCACCCACCCAGCCCTCGCGCATTCATTCACCCACCCACCCACCCCTCGTGCATTCATTGACCCACCCACCCACCCCTCGCGCATTCATTCACCCACCCACCCACCCCTCGCGCATTCATTCACCCACCCACCTACCCCTCGCCCATTCATTCACCCACCCAGCCACCCCTCGCGCATACATTCACCCACCCACAACTCGCGCATTCATTCACCCCAACACCCTCCCATCCCGCATTTATTCACCAACTCACTCACCATTCATGCATTCATTCACCCACCCACACAGCCGCTAGCGCATTCATTCACCCAACCACGCGGCCCCTCGCGCATTCATTCACACTCCCACCCACCACCTCGCGCATTCATTCACCCACAAACATACCGCCTCGCGCATTCATTCAACCACCCAACCAACCCTCGCTCATTCATTCACCCACCCACCCGAGCTTTTACTCATTCATACACCCACCCAACCTTTCCCTCGCTCATTCATTCACCCACCCACCCGTCCCCTCGCTCATTCATTCACCCACCCGCCCGCCCCCTCGCTCATTCATTCACCCACCCACACCACGCGCATTCATTCTCCCACCCACCCACCACTCGCGCATTCATTCACCCACCTTCCCACACCTCGCGCATTCATTCAAGCACTCACCCACACCTCGCGCAATCATTCACCCACACACACAGTCACTCGCACATTCATTCACCCATCAACCCAACACCTCGCGCATTCATTCACCCACCCACCCCCTCGCGCATTCATTCACCCACACACCCACCCCCTCGCACATTCATTCACCCACCCAAACACCCCCTTGCTCATTCATTCACCCACCCATCCGAGCCTTCGCTCATTCATTCACCCACCCACCCGCTCCCTCGCTCATTCATTCACCCATCCTCCTGCCCCCTTGCTCATTCATTCACCCACACACCCACGCCTCGCGCATTCATTCACCCAGCCACCCACCCGTCCTACCCCTCGCGCATTCGTTCACCCACATGCCCACCACTCGCGCATTCGCTCACCCACCCGCCCACACATCGTGCATTCATTCACCCCCCCGCCCACCCCTCGCGCATTCGTTCACCCACCCGCCCACCCCTCGCGCATACGTTCACCCACCCGCCCACACATCGTGCATTCATTCACCCCCCCGCCCACCCCTCGCGCATTCGTTCACCCACCCGCCCACCCCTCGCGCATTCGTTCACCCACCCGCCCAAACCCTCGCGCATTTGTTCACCCACCCACCCCCTCGCGCATTCATTCACTCACCCACCCATCCCCTCGCGCAGTCATTCACCCACCCACCAACACCCTCACTCATTCTTTCACCTAATACCCACCGCCTCGCGCATTCATTCACCCACCCACTCACACCCTCGCACATTCATTCACCCACCAACACACCACTCGCGCATTCATTCACCCACTCAAACACGCCTCGCGCATTCATTCACCCACACACCCACACCTTCGCGGATTCGTTCACCCACCCACCCAGACCCTTGCGCATACATTCACCCACCCACCCACCACTTGCGCATTCATTTACCCACCCAACCACCCCTCGCACATTCATTCACCCACCCACCCAACCCTCGCGCATTCATTCACCCACCCACCCACCCACCCTTCACGCATTCATTCACCCACCCAGCCCTCGCGCATTCATTCACCCACCCACCCACCCCTCGTGCATTCATTGACCCACCCACCCACCCCTCGCGCATTCATTCACCCACCCACCCACCCCTCGCGCATTCATTCACCCACCCACCTACCCCTCGCCCATTCATTGACCCACCCAGCCACCCCTCGCGCATACATTCACCCACCCACAACTCGTGCATTCATTCACCCCAACACCCTCCCATCCCGCATTTATTCACCAACTCACTCACCATTCATGCATTCATTCACCCACCCACACAGCCGCTAGCGCATTCATTCACCCAACCACGCGGCCCCTCGCGCATTCATTCACACTCCCACCCACCACCTCGCGCATTCATTCACCCACAAACATACCGCCTCGCGCATTCATTCAACCACCCAACCAACCCTCACGCATTCATTCACCCACCCACCCACCCCCTCGGGCATTCATTCACCCACCCCCTCGCGCATTCATTCACACACCCACCCACCCCCTCGCGCATTCATTCACACACCCACCCACCCCCTCATGCATTCATTCACCCACCCACCCCCGCCACGCGCATTCATTGACCCACCCACCAACACCCTCATGCATTCTGTCACCAAATACACACCTCGCTCATTCATTCACCCACCGACCCGAGCTTTCGGTGATTCATTCACCCACCAAACTGCTCCCTAACTCATTCATTCACCCACCCACCCGCCCGCTCGCTCATACATTCACCCACCCACCCGCAACCTCGCTCATTCATTCACACACCCACACCGCGCGCATTCATTCTCCCACCCACCCACCCCTCGCGCATTCATTCACCCACCCACCCACACCTCGCGCATTCATTCAACCACTCACCCACACATGGCACACGTATTCACCCACCCAAGCACCCTTCTCACGTACATTCACCCTCCCACCCAACC
Organism: Isurus oxyrinchus; assembly: GCA_026770705.1. Taxonomy (NCBI): domain Eukaryota; kingdom Metazoa; phylum Chordata; class Chondrichthyes; order Lamniformes; family Lamnidae; genus Isurus; species Isurus oxyrinchus. The sequence goes on along the minus strand of JANJGN010003660.1, from coordinate 4,786 downwards.
CCTAGCACAATCATTCACCCACACACACAGCCACTCGTACATTCATTCACCCACCAACCCAACTCCTCGCGCATTCATTCACCCAGACACCCACCCACACCTCCGGCATTCACTCACCCACCCACCCACCACTCGTGCATTCGTTCACCCACCCGCCAACCCCTCGCGCATTCGTTCACCCACCCGCCCACCCCTCGCGCATTCGTTCACCCACCCACCCACACCGCGCGCATTCGTTCACCCACCCGCCCACCCCTCGCGCATTCGTTCACCCACCTGCCCACCCCTCGCGCATTCGTTCACCCACCCGCCCAAACCCTCGCGCATTTGTTCACCCACCCACCCCCTCGCGCATTCATTCACTCACCCACCCATCCCCTCGCGCAGTCATTCACCCACCCACCAACACCCTCACTCATTCTTTCACCTAATACCCACCGCCTCACGCATTCATTCACCCACCCACTCACACCCTCGCACATTCATTCACCCACCAACACACCACTCGCGCATTCATTCACCCACTCAAACACGCCTCGCGCATTCATTCACCCACACACCCACACCTTCGCGGATTCGTTCACCCACCCACCCAGACCCTCGCGCATACATTCACCCACCCACCCACCACTTGCGCATTCATTTACCCACCCAACCACCCCTCGCACATTCATTCACCCACCCACCCAACCCTCGCGCATTCATTCACCCACCCACCCACCCACCCTTCACGCATTCATTCACCCACCCAGCCCTCGTGCATTCATTCACCCACCCACCCACCCCTCGTGCATTCATTGACCCACTCACCCACCCCTCGCGCATTCATTCACCCACCCACCCACCCCTCGCGCATTCATTCACCCACCCACCCACCCCTCGCCCATTCATTCACCCACCCAGCCACCCCTCGCGCATACATTCACCCACCCACAACTCGCGCATTCATTCACCCCAACACCCTCCCATCCCGCATTTATTCACCAACTCACTCACCATTCATGCATTCATTCACCCACCCACACAGCCGCTAGCGCATTCATTCACCCAACCACGCGGCCCCTCGCGCATTCATTCACACTCCCACCCACCACCTCGCGCATTCATTCACCCACAAACATACCGCCTCGCACATTCATTCAACCACCCAACCAACCCTCACGCATTCATTCACCCACCCACCCACCCCCTCGGGCATTCATTCACCCACCCCCTCGCGCATTCATTCACACACCCACCCACCCCCTCGCGCATTCATTCACCCACCCACCCCCGCCACGCGCATTCATTGACCCACCCACCAACACCCTCATGCATTCTGTCACCAAATACACACCTCGCTCATTCATTCACCCACCGACCCGAGCTTTCGGTGATTCATTCACCCACCAAACTGCTCCCTAACTCATTCATTCACCCACCCACCCGCCCGCTCGCTCATACATTCACCCACCCACCCGCAACCTCGCTCATTCATTCACACACCCACACCGCGCGCATTCATTCTCCCACCCACCCACCCCTCGCGCATTCATTCACCCACCCACCCACACCTCGCGCATTCATTCAACCACTCACCCACACCTCGCACACGTATTCACCCACCCAAGCACCCTTCTCACGTACATTCACCCTCCCACCCAACCCCTAGCACAATCATTCACCCACACACACAGCCACTCGTACATTCATTCACCCACCAACCCAACTCCTCGCGCATTCATTCACCCAGACACCCACCCACACCTCCGGCATTCACTCACCCACCCACCCACCACTCGTGCATTCGTTCACCCACCCGCCAACCCCTCGCGCATTCGTTCACCCACCCGCCCACCCCTCGCGCATTCGTTCACCCACCCGCCCACACCGCGCGCATTCGTTCACCCACCCGCCCACCCCTCGCGCATTCGTTCACCCACCCGCCCACCCCTCGCGCATTCGTTCACCCACCCGCCCACACCGCGCGCATTCGTTCACCCACCCGCCCACCCCTCGCGCATTCGTTCACCCACCCGCCCACCCCTCGCGCATTCGTTCACCCACCCACCCGAGCCCTCGCTCATTCATTCACCCACCCACCCGCTCCCTCGCTCAATCATTCACACACCCACCCGCTGCCTCGCTCAATCATTCACACATCCTCCCGCCCCTCGCGCGTTCGTTCACCCACCCGCCCGCCCCTCGCGCGTTCGTTCACCCACCCGCCCGCCCCTCGCGCGTTCGTTCACCCACCCGCCCGCCCCTCGCGCGTTCGTTCACCCACCCGCCCGCCCCTCGCGCGTTCGTTCACCCACCCGCCCGCCCCTCGCGCGTTCCTTCACCCAGCCGCCCGCCCCTCGCGCGTTCCTTCACCCACCCGCCCGCCCCTCGCGCGTTCCTTCACCCACCCGCCCGCCCCTCGCGCGTTCCTTCACCCACCCGCCCGCCCCTCGCGCGTTCCTTCACCCACCCGCCCGCCCCTCGCGCGTTCCTTCACCCACCCGCCCGCCCCTCGCTCGTTCCTTCACCCACCCGCCCGCCCCTCGCGCGTTCGTTCACCCACCCGCCCGCCCCTCGCGCGTTCGTTCACCCACCCGCCCGCCCCTCGCGCATTCGTTCACCCTCCCGCCCGCCCCTCGCGCATTCGTTCTCCCACCCGCCCGCCCTTCGCGCATTCCTTCCCCCACCTGCCCACACTCGCGCAGTCGTTCACCCCACATGCCCGCCCCTCCGGCATTCGTTCACCCACTCACTCGCCCCTCGGGCATTCGTTCACCCAGTCACTCGCCCCTCGCGAATTCGTTCACCCACCCACCGGCCCCTCGCGCATTCGTTCACCCACCCACCCGCCCCGCGCGCATTCGTTCACCCACCCACCCGCCCCTCGCGCATTCGTTCACCCTCCCAACCGCACCTCGCGCATTCGTTCACCCACCCGCCCGCCCCTCGCGCATTCGTTCACCCACCCGCCCGCCCCTCGCGCATTCGTTCACCCACCAGCCCGCCCCTCGCGTATTCGTTCACCCACCCGCCCGCCGCTCGCAGCATTCGCTCACCCACCCGCCCGCCCCTCCCGCATTCGTTCTCCCACCCGCCCGCACCTCGCGCATTCGTTCACCCCACCCGCCCGCCCCTCGCGCATTCGTTCACCCATCCGCCCGCCCCTCGCGCATTCGTTCACCCACCCACCCACCCCATCGCGTATTCGTTCACCCACCCACCCAGACCTCGCGCATTCATTCACCCACCCACCCAGCCCTCGCGCATTCAGTCACCCACCCACCCTGCCCTCACGCATTCATTCACCCACCCACCCACCCCTCGCGCATTCATTCACCCACTCACCCGCCCCTCACGCATTCATTCACCCACCCACCCCTCGCGCATTCATTCACCCACCCACCCCTCGCGCATTCATTCACCCACGCACCCACCACTTCGGGCATTCATTCACCCACCCACCCACCACCTCGCACATTCATTCACCCAGCCCTCGCGCATTCATTCACCCACCCACCCAGCCCTCGCGCATTCATTCACCCACGCACCCACCCCCTCGGGCATTCATTCACCCACCCACCCACCCCCTCGCACATTCATTCACCCACCCACCCACCCCCTCGCGCATTCATTCATCCACCCAGCCACCCCTCGCACATACATTCACCCACCCACAACTCGCGCATTCATTCACCCACACACACCGCGCGCATTCATTCTCCCACCCACCCACCCCTCGCGCATTCATTCACCCACTCACCCACACCTCGCGCATTCATTCAACCACACACCCACACCTCGCGCACCTATTCACCCACCCAAGCACCCTTCTCACATACATTAACCCTCCCACCCAACCCCCAGCACATTCATTCAACCACACACACTGCCACTCGTACATTCATTCACCCACCAACCCAACACCTCACGCATTCATTCACCCAGACACCCACCCACAACTCCGGCATTCACTCACCCACCCGCCCACCCCTCGAGCGTTCGTTCACCCACCCGCCCGCACCTCGCGCGTACGTTCACCCACCCGCCCGCCCCTCGCGCGTTCGTTCACCCACCCGCCCGCCCCTCGCGCGTTCGTTCACCCACCCGCCCGCCCCTCGCGCGTTCGTTCACCCACCCGCCCGCCCCTCGCGCGTTCCTTCACCCACCCGCCCGCCAATCGCGCGTTCCTTCACCCACCCGCCCGCCCCTCGCGCGTTCCTTCACCCACCCGCCCGCCCCTCGCGCGTTCCTTCACCCACCCGCCCGCCCCTCGCGCGTTCCTTCACCCACCCGCCCGCCCCTCGCGCGTTCCTTCACCCACCCGCCCGCCCCTCGCGCGTTCCTTCACCCACCCGCCCGCCCCTCGCGCGTTCCTTCACCCACCCGCCCGCCCCTCGCGCGTTCGTTCACCCACCCGCCCGCCCCTCGCGCGTTCGTTCACCCACCCGCCCGCCCCTCGCGCGTTCGTTCACCCTCCCGCCCGCCCCTCGCGCATTCGTTCTCCCACCCGCCCGCCCTTCGCGCATTCCTTCCCCCACCCGCCCACCCTCGCGCAGTCGTTCACCCACATGCCCGCCCCTCCGGCATTCGTTCACCCACTCACTCGCCCCTCGGGCATTCGTTCACCCAGTCACTCGCCCCTCGCGCATTCGTTCACCCACCCACCGGCCCCTCGTGCATTCGTTCACCCACCCACCCGCCCCTCGCGCATTCGTTCACCCACCCACCCGCCCCTCGCGCATTCGTTCACCCTCCCAACCGCACCTCGCGCATTCGTTCACCCGCCCGCCCGCCCCTCGCGCAT
>JANJGN010003659.1:32500-37500 GCA_026770705.1 Isurus oxyrinchus | reverse complement strand
AAAGCGCCATTTTGCCGTTTCCTCTTCGGGAGAACCGAAGGGAAATCATTAATGAGCTGGACGAGTACCATGCCAAAAATTGCAACCGACCCAGCCGTCGGGCCGATTCGCTACTCTCAGGGGGAATACCCCCACTGCGAGCCGGGCAAGAGCCTCGGATTCGACGCCATACGCTTCCGTCTGAGCACGGATTTTGTTCTCCCGGGCCCAGGAGACACTTTCCACGGCCGGCGAATGCAATCTGGGGTGCATTTTATTTATTAGTTACTGATTTCTCTTCCAAACTTGCCTCTGCCACAGACTAAGTCCAAATGGTTAATGATTTCTCCGCCACACTTGCCTCGCTGCCAGAGACTAAGTCCAAACGGTTAATGATTTCTCCGCCACACTTGCCTCTCTGCCAGAGACGAAGTCCAAATGGTTAATGATTTCTCCGCCACACTTGCCTCGCTGCCAGAGACTAAGTCCAAATGGTTAATGATTTCTCCACTGCACTTGCCTCTGTGCCAGAGACGAAGTCCAAATGGTTAATGATTTCTGCACCACACTTGCCTCTCTGCCAGAGACTAAGTCCAAACGGTTAATGATTTCTCCGCCACACTTGCCTCGCTGCCAGAGACTAAGTCCAAATGGTTAATGATTTCTGCACCACACTTGCCTCTCTGCCAGAGACGAAGTCCAAACGGTTAATGATTTCTCCGCCACACTTGCCTCGCTGCCAGAGACTAAGTCCAAATGGTTAATGATTTCTCCACTGCACTTGCCTCTGTGCCAGAGACGAAGTCCAAATGGTTAATGATTTCTGCACCACACTTGCCTCGCTGCCAGAGACTAAGTCCAAATGGTTAATGATTTCTCCACTGCACTTGCCTCTGTGCCAGAGACGAAGTCCAAATGGTTAATGATTTCTGCACCACACTTGCCTCTCTGCCAGAGACTAAGTCCAAACGGTTAATGATTTCTCCGCCACACTTGCCTCGCTGCCAGAGACTAAGTCCAAATGGTTAATGATTTCTGCACCACACTTGCCTCTCTGCCAGAGACGAAGTCCAAACGGTTAATGATTTCTCCGCCACACTTGCCTCGCTGCCAGAGACGAAGTCCAAATGGTTAATGATTTCTGCACCACACTTGCCTCGCTGCCAGAGACTAAGTCCAAATGGTTAATGATTTCTCCACTGCACTTGCCTCTGTGCCAGAGACGAAGTCCAAATGGTTAATGATTTCTGCACCACACTTGCCTCTCTGCCAGAGACTAAGTCCAAACGGTTAATGATTTCTCCGCCACACTTGCCTCGCTGCCAGAGACTAAGTCCAAATGGTTAATGATTTCTGCACCACACTTGCCTCTCTGCCAGAGACGAAGTCCAAACGGTTAATGATTTCTCCGCCACACTTGCCTCGCTGCCAGAGACGAAGTCCAAATGGTTAATGATTTCTGCACCACACTTGCCTCGCTGCCAGAGACTAAGTCCAAATGGTTAATGATTTCTCCACTGCACTTGCCTCTGTGCCAGAGACGAAGTCCAAATGGTTAATGATTTCTGCACCACACTTGCCTCTCTGCCAGAGACGAAGTCCAAATGGTTAATGATTTCTCAGGGCCACTGTCCCATTGGTTAGCCATTTCTCCAGAGGCTTACCGAGGCCAACCTGCGATATCTCGCGGACCCGGAGGCCCCGTTGCACGTCCTGCACATTCAGTCCGAGGTGCATTGGTTACCCATTTCTCCAGAAGCTTACCGAAGGCACACCGTCACACCTCGCGGGCCCCGAGGCCACTTTCCCCGTTGCGCAAATTCAATCCGAGGTGCATTGCCCTTAGCCGCCTTCTCCGGCCGGCTTCGGGTGCGTTTCCGGGGCTCCGACCGGGGCAAATCCGGTCCCCGGGGCCAGTGGGAGCCGTCCCCGGGCACGCCCGGGCTTCCGGTCGCCGCTTTCCGTGACCGACCGAAAGACGGTAAAAAATGCCGAAAATGGACAAAAATGGCCGACGGCGGGGCCTCCTGGTCGGTTAGGCGGCAGCCTGGATCGGTCCCTGCGGACCTGGAGGCTCGAGACGGCACTCGGAGCTGTCGACCGATTCTCGACTTGCCACCTCCTACCATTCTGCAGATACCCCGCCAACCCCCCCAGCCAGCAAATGCAGCCGAGATGTCGGTCGGTAGTCCAGCCGCCGAGGAGGCCTCGAAAGCCCGCGACACCTCCTTTCGCCGTTTCCCCATCGGGAGAACCGAGGGGAAATCATTATCTAGCTCCGGCAGCCCCCCTCCAACAATTGCAACCCGCCCCGTGGCCGGGCCGATTCGCCCCGCCTAGCGGGAATGCCTCCACCGGGGGGCCCGGCAGAAGCTTCGGATCCGACCTCATGGACTTCCGTCTTGGCACGGATTTCCCTCACACGGGCCCAGGGGCCACTTCCCCCGGCCTTCGGACGCAGCCGGAGGTGCATCGGGCCGAAGCCGCCTTCCCGGCCGGCTTCCGGAGGTTTCCGGGGCAAACTCCGGTCCTCCCGGCGAGGGGGAGCCTTCCCCGTGCACGCCCGGGTGTCAGGCCGCCGCTTTTCTTGACCGGCCGAAAGAGGCGAAAAATGCCGAAAATGACCAAAAATGGCCGACGGCGGGGCCTCCCGGTCGGTTTGGCGGCAGCCTGGGTCGGTCCCTGCAGACCTGGAGGCTCGAGAAGGCACTTGGCGAAGTCGACCCATTCTCGATTTGCCACCTCCTCCTATTCTGCAGATAGCCCGCCAACCTCCACAGCCAGCAAATGCAACCGTCATTCAGGCCGACGACCCTCCGGTAGTCATACCGAGGAAGAGGCACCGAAGCCCCGCCAGGCCTTCCGGATTGCACCCGCTCCCCGACCGGTTCTTTTTCAAAAAAGGGCCCAGGAGCCCGGATTATTTTAGGACGCGCTCGGGACCGCCCTGAGGGACACCGAACACCCAACCTTTCCCCGGGTCGACCCTCCCCGCCTCGGCCACCGGGGGGGGGGTCGAACCGGATCACCGGTTAATGATTTCCCCCTGCTCGGACTCGGCTGTTTCTCAACCGCGCTTGCCCGGCTCGGCCCCCAGCCCCGGCCCCTCACGTGGGGGCCCTGAATACGCCCCCCGGCAGCCATCTTGGCCCGCCGGCCCGGTATTTCAGGCCGTTTCGACCCTTCCCTGCCCGCTGGCTGACTGGTTCACCATGTCCCCATTCTGCGCTTAGACTTTTCAGCTGCTCGGGATGCCGGCTGATGACGGCTCCCGTACGACCGGGCGGGCGGCTCCAACTACCGGCCGGCTGCCCGGCCTGCTAACCCGTTAAGCATTTCCCCGTCCTGCACACATTCCCTGGACCTGCTGGTGTGTTCTGCAGCTAACTGCACCCCTACGACCGGGCGGGAGGCTATGATTACTGGTCGGCTGCCCTGCCAGGTAACCGCTTAACCGATTCCCCGTTTGGTACTGAGTCCCTGGACCTGCTGGTGTGTTCTGCAGTTAACTGCACCCCTATGACCGGGCGGGAGGCTGTAATTACCGGCCGGCAGCCCTGCCTGCTAACTGGCTGCCCGTGTCCCCATTCTGTCCTTAGTCCTTGGACCTGCTGGTGTGTTCTGCAGCTAACTGCACCCCTATGGCAGGCCGGCATCCCTGCCTGCTGACCGGCTGCCCGTGTCCTCATTCTGTACTTAGTCCTTGGACCTGCTGGTGTGTTCTGCAGCTAACTGCACCCCTATGACCGGGCGGGAGGCTGTAATTACCGGCCGGCAGCCCTGCCTGCTGACCGGCTGCCCGTGTCCTCATTCTGTACTTAGTCCGTGGACCTGCTGGTGTGTTCTGCAGCTGACTGCGCCTCTATTACCCGGCGGGAGGCTATAATTACCGGTCGGCTGCCTTGTCTGCTAACTGGTTCACAGGTTCCCCTGTGCCGTACATATCCCGTGGACCAGCGGCTGTGTTCTGCAGCTCAGCGCACCTTTACTACCATGCCGAAAGCCCTGAATAATGGCCGGCTACCCTGCCTGCTAACCGGTAAACCATTTGCCGCAAACCTAACCCCAGCCCTAAGCCTAACCGCTAACCCTAACCCGAACCCCGAGCCAAAAATAAACTAGCCTTGTCCCCTTCCCCGACACGAACACCCAGCCAAGCCCCTAACTCTAACCCTACCCCTGACACTTCCCCTAACCCTAACGCCCCAACCCTAACCCCAGCCCTAAGCCTAACCGCTAACCCTAACCCGAATAAAACTCCGGACCACCCGGGCGGACACCGAACACCCAGCCTTTCCCCGGTTCCACCCTCGCCGCCTCGGCCACCAGGCTCGAACCGGCTGAATGGCCAACGATATCGCTCCTGCTCGGACTTTGCTCGCTTTAAATCGCGCTTGCGCGGCTCGGCCTCCAGGCACCGCCCCGTCACGTGCGACCGCTGAATACGCCCCCCCGGCAGCCATCTTGGCCCGCCGCTCCGGTATTTCAGGCCGTTTTGACCCTTCCCTGCCCGCTGCCATGCATCCGCTTGCCGGTTAATGATTTCGCCGTTCTGCACCTCGACTTTTGAGCAGCTCGGCAAGCGAAATGCTGACAGCACCCGGAGTATCGGGCCTTCGGCCAACCGCCTGCCCGGCCTCCAGGCACCGCCCCTCTCACGTGGTGACTGTGAATCCGCCCCGCCCCCGGTTGTCATTTTTTCCTTGCCGCCTCGATATTTTAAGCCGTTTCACCCTTTCCCTGCCCGCTTGCTGACTGGTTAATGATTTCCCCATTCCGCGCTTAAGACTTTTCAGCTGCTCGGGATGCCGGCTGCTGACTGCACCCGTACTACCGGCCGGCTGACCTTCCTGCTGACCGGTTCACCATTTCCACGTCCTGGACACATTCCCTGGACCTGCTGGCGTCTTCTGCAGTTTACTGCACCCGTATTACCCGGCGGGAGGCTGTAATTAACGGTCGGCTGCGCTGCCTGTTGTCTGGTTCCCCATTTCCCCTTCATTACCCACTCTCAGCAGCGG
>JANJGN010003659.1:15000-20000 GCA_026770705.1 Isurus oxyrinchus | reverse complement strand
TTAATGATTTCTCCGCCACACTTGCCTCGCTGCCAGAGACTAAGTCCAAATGGTTAATGATTTCTGCACCACACTTGCCTCTCTGCCAGAGACGAAGTCCAAACGGTTAATGATTTCTCCGCCACACTTGCCTCGCTGCCAGAGACTAAGTCCAAATGGTTAATGATTTCTCCACTGCACTTGCCTCTGTGCCAGAGACGAAGTCCAAATGGTTAATGATTTCTGCACCACACTTGCCTCGCTGCCAGAGACTAAGTCCAAATGGTTAATGATTTCTCCACTGCACTTGCCTCTGTGCCAGAGACGAAGTCCAAATGGTTAATGATTTCTGCACCACACTTGCCTCTCTGCCAGAGACTAAGTCCAAACGGTTAATGATTTCTCCGCCACACTTGCCTCGCTGCCAGAGACTAAGTCCAAATGGTTAATGATTTCTGCACCACACTTGCCTCTCTGCCAGAGACGAAGTCCAAACGGTTAATGATTTCTCCGCCACACTTGCCTCGCTGCCAGAGACGAAGTCCAAATGGTTAATGATTTCTGCACCACACTTGCCTCGCTGCCAGAGACTAAGTCCAAATGGTTAATGATTTCTCCACTGCACTTGCCTCTGTGCCAGAGACGAAGTCCAAATGGTTAATGATTTCTGCACCACACTTGCCTCTCTGCCAGAGACTAAGTCCAAACGGTTAATGATTTCTCCGCCACACTTGCCTCGCTGCCAGAGACTAAGTCCAAATGGTTAATGATTTCTGCACCACACTTGCCTCTCTGCCAGAGACGAAGTCCAAACGGTTAATGATTTCTCCGCCACACTTGCCTCGCTGCCAGAGACGAAGTCCAAATGGTTAATGATTTCTGCACCACATATCTCGCGGACCCGGAGGCCCCGTTGCACGTCCTGCACATTCAGTCCGAGGTGCATTGGTTACCCATTTCTCCAGAAGCTTACCGAAGGCACACCGTCACACCTCGCGGGCCCCGAGGCCACTTTCCCCGGTGCGCAAATTCAATCCGAGGTGCATTGCCCTTAGCCGCCTTCTCCGGCCGGCTTCGGGTGCGTTTCCGGGGCTCCGACCGGGGCAAATCCGGTCCCCGGGGCCAGTGGGAGCCGTCCCCGGGCACGCCCGGGCTTCCGGTCGCCGCTTTCCGTGACCGACCGAAAGACGGTAAAAAATGCCGAAAATGGACAAAAATGGCCGACGGCGGGGCCTCCTGGTCGGTTAGGCGGCAGCCTGGATCGGTCCCTGCGGACCTGGAGGCTCGAGACGGCACTCGGAGCTGTCGACCGATTCTCGACTTGCCACCTCCTACCATTCTGCAGATACCCCGCCAACCCCCCCAGCCAGCAAATGCAGCCGAGATGTCGGTCGGTAGTCCAGCCGCCGAGGAGGCCTCGAAAGCCCGCGACACCTCCTTTCGCCGTTTCCCCATCGGGAGAACCGAGGGGAAATCATTATCTAGCTCCGGCAGCCCCCCTCCAACAATTGCAACCCGCCCCGTGGCCGGGCCGATTCGCCCCGCCTAGCGGGAATGCCTCCACCGGGGGCCCGGCAGAAGCTTCGGATCCGACCTCATGGACTTCCGTCTTGGCACGGATTTCCCTCACACGGGCCCAGGGGCCACTTCCCCCGGCCTTCGGACGCAGCCGGAGGTGCATCGGGCCGAAGCCGCCTTCCCGGCCGGCTTCCGGAGGTTTCCGGGGCAAACTCCGGTCCTCCCGGCGAGGGGGAGCCTTCCCCGTGCACGCCCGGGTGTCAGGCCGCCGCTTTTCTTGACCGGCCGAAAGAGGCGAAAAATGCCGAAAATGACCAAAAATGGCCGACGGCGGGGCCTCCCGGTCGGTTTGGCGGCAGCCTGGGTCGGTCCCTGCAGACCTGGAGGCTCGAGAAGGCACTTGGCGAAGTCGACCCATTCTCGATTTGCCACCTCCTCCTATTCTGCAGATAGCCCGCCAACCTCCACAGCCAGCAAATGCAACCGTCATTCAGGCCGACGACCCTCCGGTAGTCATGCCGAGGAAGAGGCACCGAAGCCCCGCCAGGCCTTCCGGATTGCACCCGCTCCCCGACCGGTTCTTTTTCAAAAAAGGGCCCAGGAGCCCGGATTATTTTAGGACGCGCTCGGGACCGCCCTGAGGGACACCGAACACCCAACCTTTCCCCGGGTCGACCCTCCCCGCCTCGGCCACCGGGGGGGGGGTCGAACCGGATCACCGGTTAATGATTTCCCCCTGCTCGGACTCGGCTGTTTCTCAACCGCGCTTGCCCGGCTCGGCCCCCAGCCCCGGCCCCTCACGTGGGGGCCCTGAATACGCCCCCCGGCAGCCATCTTGGCCCGCCGGCCCGGTATTTTAGGCCGTTTCGACCCTTCCCTGCCCGCTGGCTGACTGGTTCACCATGTCCCCATTCTGCGCTTAGACTTTTCAGCTGCTCGGGATGCCGGCTGATGACGGCTCCCGTACGACCGGGCGGGCGGCTCCAACTACCGGCCGGCTGCCCGGCCTGCTAACCCGTTAAGCATTTCCCCGTCCTGCACACATTCCCTGGACCTGCTGGTGTGTTCTGCAGCTAACTGCACCCCTACGACCGGGCGGGAGGCTATGATTACTGGTCGGCTGCCCTGCCAGGTAACCGCTTAACCGATTCCCCGTTTGGTACTGAGTCCCTGGACCTGCTGGTGTGTTCTGCAGTTAACTGCACACCTATGACCGGGCGGGAGGCTATAAATACCGGCCGGCAGCCCAGCCTGCTAACCGGCTGCCCGTGTCCCCATTCGGTACTTAGTCCGTGGACCTGCTGGTGTGTTCTGCAGCTAACTGCACCCCTATGACCGGGCGGGAGGCTGTAAATACCGGCCGGCAGCCCAGCCTGCTAACCGGCTGCCCGTGTCCCCATTCCGTACTGAGTCCCTGGACCTGCTGGTGTGTTCTGCAGCTAACTGCACCCCTATGACCGGGCGGGAGGCTGTAATTACCGGCCGGCAGCCCTGCCTGCTGACCGGCTGCCCGTGTCCTCATTCTGTACTTAGTCCTTGGACATGCTGGTGTGTTCTGCAGCTAACTGCACCCCTATGGCCGGGCGGGAGGCTGTAAATACCGGCCGGCAGCCCAGCCTGCTAACCGGCTGCCCATGTCCCCATTCCGTGCTGAGTCCCTGGACCTGCTGGTGTGTTCTGCAGCTAACTGCACCCCTATGACCGGGCGGGAGGCTGTAAATACCGGCCGGCAGCCCAGCCTGCTAACCGGCTGCCCATGTCCCCATTCCGTGCTGAGTCCCTGGACCTGCTGGTGTGTTCTGCAGCTAACTGAACCCCGATGACCGGGCGGGAGGCTGTAATTACCGGCCGGCAGCCCTGCCTGCTAACCGACTGCCCGTGTCCCCATTCGGTACTTAGTCCGTGGACCTGCTGGTGTGTTCTGCAGCTAACTGCACCCCTATGACCGGGCGGGAGGCTGTAATTACCGGCCGGCAGCCCTGCCTGCTAACCAGCTGCCCGTGTCCCCATTCTGTCCTTAGTCCTTGGACCTGCTGGTGTGTTCTGCAGCTAACTGCACCCCTATGACCGGGCGGGAGGCTGTAATTACCGGCCGGCAGCCCTGCCTGCTAACTGGCTGCCCGTGTCCCCATTCTGTCCTTAGTCCTTGGACCTGCTGGTGTGTTCTGCAGCTAACTGCACCCCTATGGCAGGCCGGCATCCCTGCCTGCTGACCGGCTGCCCGTGTCCTCATTCTGTACTTAGTCCTTGGACCTGCTGGTGTGTTCTGCAGCTAACTGCACCCCTATGACCGGGCGGGAGGCTGTAATTACCGGCCGGCAGCCCTGCCTGCTGACCGGCTGCCCGTGTCCTCATTCTGTACTTAGTCCTTGGACCTGCTGGTGTGTTCTGCAGCTGACTGCGCCTCTATTACCCGGCGGGAGGCTATAATTACCGGTCGGCTGCCTTGTCTGCTAACTGGTTCACAGGTTCCCCTGTGCCGTACATATCCCGTGGACCAGCGGCTGTGTTCTGCAGCTCAGCGCACCTTTACTACCATGCCGAAAGCCCTGAATAATGGCCGGCTACCCTGCCTGCTAACCGGTAAACCATTGGCCGCAAACCTAACCCCAGCCCTAAGCCTAACCGCTAACCCTAACCCGAACCCCGAGCCAACAATAAACTAGCCTTGTCCCCTTCCCCGACACGAACACCAAGCCAAGCCCCTAACTCTAACCCTACCCCTACCCCTGACACTTCCCCTAACCCTAACGCCCCAACCCTAACCCCAGCCCTAAGCCTAACCGCTAACCCTAACCCGAATAAAACTCCGGACCACCCGGGCGGACACCGAACACCCAGCCTTTCCCCGGTTCCACCCTCCCCGCCTCGGCCACCAGGCTCGAACCGGTCTGAATGGCCAACGATATCGCTCCTGCTCGGACTTTGCTCGCTTTAAATCGCGCTTGCGCGGCTCGGCCTCCAGGCACCGCCCCGTCACGTGCGACCGCTGAATACGCCCCCCGGCAGCCATCTTGGCCCGCCGCTCCGGTATTTCAGGCCGTTTTGACCCTTCCCTGCCCGCTGCCATGCATCCGCTTGCCGGTTAATGATTTCGCCGTTCTGCACCTCGACTTTTGAGCAGCTCGGCAAGCGAAATGCTGACAGCACCCGGAGTATCGGGCCTTCGGCCAACCGCCTGCCCGGCCTCCAGGCACCGCCCCTCTCACGTGGTGACTGTGAATCCGCCCCGCCCCCGGTTGCCATTTTTTCCTGCCGCCTCGATATTTTAAGCCGTTTCACCCTTTCCCTGCCGGCTTGCTGACAGGTTAATGATTTCCCCATTCCGCGCTTAAGACTTTTCAGCTGCTCGGGATGCCGGCTGATGACTGCACCCGTACTACCGGCCGGCTGACCTTCCTGCTGACCGGTTCACCATTTCCACGTCCTGGACACATTCCCTGGACCTGCTGGCGTCTTCTGCAGTTTACTGCACCCGTATTACCCGGCGGGAGGCTGTAATT
>JANJGN010003659.1:0-2500 GCA_026770705.1 Isurus oxyrinchus | reverse complement strand
CGCTGCCAGAGACTAAGTCCAAATGGTTAATGATTTCTGCACCACACTTGCCTCGCTGCCAGAGACGAAGTCCAAAACGGTTAATGATTTCTCCGCCACACTTGCCTCGCTGCCAGAAACTAAGTCCAAATGGTTAATGATTTCTCCACTGCACTTGCCTCTGTGCCAGAGACGAAGTCCAAATGGTTAATGATTTCTGCACCACACTTGCCTCTCTGCCAGAGACGAAGTCCAAACGGTTAATGATTTCTGCGCCACACTTGCCTCGCTGCCAGAGACTAAGTCCAAATGGTTAATGATTTCTGCACCACACTTGCCTCGCTGCCAGAGACTAAGTCCAAATGGTTAATGATTTCTGCACCACACTTGCCTCTCTGCCAGAGACTAAGTCCAAACGGTTAATGATTTCTCCGCCACACTTGCCTCGCTGCCAGAGACTAAGTCCCAAACGGTTAATGATTTCCTGCACCACACTTGCCTCTCTGCCAGAGACGAAGTCCAAACGGTTAATGATTTCTCCGCCACACTTGCCTCGCTGCCAGAGACTAAGTCCAAATGGTTAATGATTTCTCCACTGCACTTGCCTCTGTGCCAGAGACGAAGTCCAAATGGTTAATGATTTCTGCACCACACTTGCCTCTCTGCCAGAGACGAAGTCCAAACGGTTAATGATTTCTGCGCCACACTTGCCTCGCTGCCAGAGACTAAGTCCAAATGGTTAATGATTTCTCCGCCACACTTGCCTCGCTGCCAGAGACTAAGTCCAAATGGTTAATGATTTCTGCACCACACTTGCCTCGCTGCCAGAGGACTAAGTCCAAATGGTTAATGATTTCTGCACCACACTTGCCTCTCTGCCAGAGACGAAGTCCAAATGGTTAATGATTTCTCAGGGCCACTGTCCCATTGGTTAGCCATTTCTCCAGAGGCTTACCGAGGCCAACCTGCGATATCTCGCGGACCCGGAGGCCCCGTTGCACGTCCTGCACATTCAGTCCGAGGTGCATTGGTTACCCATTTCTCCAGAAGCTTACCGAAGGCACACCGTCACACCTCGCGGGCCCCGAGGCCACTTTCCCCGGTGCGCAAATTCAATCCGAGGTGCATTGCCCTTAGCCGCCTTCTCCGGCCGGCTTCGGGTGCGTTTCCGGGGCTCCGACCGGGGCAAATCCGGTCCCCGGGGCCAGTGGGAGCCGTCCCCGGGCACGCCCGGGCTTCCGGTCGCCGCTTTCCGTGACCGACCGAAAGACGGTAAAAAATGCCGAAAATGGACAAAAATGGCCGACGGCGGGGCCTCCTGGTCGGTTAGGCGGCAGCCTGGATCGGTCCCTGCGGACCTGGAGGCTCGAGACGGCACTCGGAGCTGTCGACCGATTCTCGACTTGCCACCTCCTACCATTCTGCAGATACCCCGCCAACCCCCCCAGCCAGCAAATGCAGCCGAGATGTCGGTCGGTAGTCCAGCCGCCGAGGAGGCC
Source organism: Isurus oxyrinchus (assembly GCA_026770705.1). Taxonomy (NCBI): domain Eukaryota; kingdom Metazoa; phylum Chordata; class Chondrichthyes; order Lamniformes; family Lamnidae; genus Isurus; species Isurus oxyrinchus. The sequence goes on along the minus strand of JANJGN010003659.1, from coordinate 1,022 downwards.
TCGAAAGCCCGCGACACCTCCTTTCGCCGTTTCCCCATCGGGAGAACCGAGGGGAAATCATTATCTAGCTCCGGCAGCCCCCCTCCAACAATTGCAACCCGCCCCGTGGCCGGGCCGATTCGCCCCGCCTAGCGGGAATGCCTCCACCGGGGGCCCGGCAGAAGCTTCGGATCCGACCTCATGGACTTCCGTCTTGGCACGGATTTCCCTCACACGGGCCCAGGGGCCACTTCCCCCGGCCTTCGGACGCAGCCGGAGGTGCATCGGGCCGAAGCCGCCTTCCCGGCCGGCTTCCGGAGGTTTCCGGGGCAAACTCCGGTCCTCCCGGCGAGGGGGAGCCTTCCCCGTGCACGCCCGGGTGTCAGGCCGCCGCTTTTCTTGACCGGCCGAAAGAGGCGAAAAATGCCGAAAATGACCAAAAATGGCCGACGGCGGGGCCTCCCGGTCGGTTTGGCGGCAGCCTGGGTCGGTCCCTGCAGACCTGGAGGCTCGAGAAGGCACTTGGCGAAGTCGACCCATTCTCGATTTGCCACCTCCTCCTATTCTGCAGATAGCCCGCCAACCTCCACAGCCAGCAAATGCAACCGTCATTCAGGCCGACGACCCTCCGGTAGTCATGCCGAGGAAGAGGCACCGAAGCCCCGCCAGGCCTTCCGGATTGCACCCGCTCCCCGACCGGTTCTTTTTCAAAAAAGGGCCCAGGAGCCCGGATTATTTTAGGACGCGCTCGGGACCGCCCTGAGGGACACCGAACACCCAACCTTTCCCCGGGTCGACCCTCCCCGCCTCGGCCACCGGGGGGGGGGTCGAACCGGATCACCGGTTAATGATTTCCCCCTGCTCGGACTCGGCTGTTTCTCAACCGCGCTTGCCCGCTCGGCCCCCAGCCCCCGGCCCCTCACGTGGGGGCCCTGAATACGCCCCCCGGCAGCCATCTTGGCCCGCCGGCCCGGTATTTTAGGCCGTTTCGACCCTTCCCCTGCCCGCTGGCTGACTGGTTCACCATGTCCCCATTCTGCGCT